>JANHAO010014569.1:0-15249 GCA_026873985.1 Saraca asoca
ATTGAAATAAAGATAAATAATAAAATATAAAGAAGTGAGATAAGTTATGGGACCCATTTAAGAAACTTGATAGAGTTGCACCATTTTGGGATAAAATTGCTTAAGTTGCTTAAAGGAGTGCAAAATGATGTGACAGTGTGGGACCCAGTAAAAAATCAATAAAAAATACTTAAGCAACTCTTATAAGCACCTTGCATTGTAGATAGTCTTATGGTTCATAAAATAAGAGTCTGCTAAGAAGTAGACCTGAAATGGTCAAGTTTGTTGGGTTTACAGTCCATTCAAATCAGATCCACTAGTCTACAAATGCATCTCATTTTTTTTTTTTTATATATATTCTCACCTTCTTAAATTGAGATATATTGAAATATGTATTTATGAAATTTCCATGCCTTCCTTAGAAAGTTGATAAAATATATATCTCTTTTGGGAGTTAATAAAAATATGTGAAGTATGTGGATATTGAAGATTATATGTCATACAGTTCACTTACCCTCTTTTATTTTGTGAGATATTCTTAGAATATTTCCAATTTTTTTTTTTTTAGCATTGAGAATGCTGTAAACATATGATTTTCAAATCTACCTTAATTATATTTGGTTTTAAATATTTTAAAAAAATTAAAAAAATCCACAAACTGTCTATTATATTCATGCACTGCAAATTATAAGATTCAACCATAATTTTTACGACCAATTTGATATAATCTATTTATGATTTATTCATATGGATTAATTCGTAAATAAATCAAATAGATATGTTCAAAGGTTCTAACCTCTACATCGAGATATGAGTAACTTAGTGCAGCTCATTTTATTCTTTCCATTTTTTTTCTTTTTCTTTTCATTCTTTGTGAATCAGAGAACTAAAATTTTATTTCCCCATAGATAAAAAAAATAAATAAAAAAGGGCAAAGGTTTAAAGGAGCATCCACAACTCACAACTGAAATAATATTTTGATTTTCCTGGAGGGAAACGCTCCATGTGCTCTAGTTGGATTTGGAGAGAGACAGCAGCAGCAACTTCAATGCCGAGAAGTCAGGTTCACAAAAAAGGTCACAAGTTGACGCACCTAAAAGCAATAAACAATAAATTTGTTGAACTTTGGACATAGTATGATCTAGACCTCCACATGCACCTCCACCTTATAATAAACAACTTCCTGAGATCAACATGCTTCTCTTTTGCAGTATCCCACCTCTTCATTTCCTGGATCCTTCACTTTCACTTCACATTTCTCCATCTGGGTAGCATTTTATTTTTTGGGGAAAAAGATTCCATTTTTCCCATGAAAGTCTTCAACTTTCTGTGTCAGTGCTAAAGGGTTGGAGTTTTACGTGAGAAATGGAGGAGGAGCTTCTGACTCGAGAGAGGTCTCTGGCTGAGACACCAACATATTCAGTTGCCTCAGTCATCACAGTCATGGTCTTCGTTTGCCTTTTGGTTGAACGGGCAATTTACCGCTTTGGAAAGGTAAGAGGAAAATGATGATTCTGAAAATGATCTGCTTTGTTGCTTCAAAAAAATGGCTTTATAGTCCTAACCGCCTTACATCATAGTTCAATGTACTATTACTACTTGAGGAATCAGCATTTTCTTTAACGTTTGCTTTGTTACTGTGAAAATGGGGATGTGCAAGATTTTTCTTTCCGTCATTGTTTGAGATACAAAGAGCTTTACTTGCTGTTATAGAAATTTTTTACTAATAAAGTTTTTGATTCTTTCAATTTTACTTACTGAACACTTGGGTTTAAAATCAGTGTGATTAACACTATTATTTTAGACACGCGCAGAAGTAGCAATGATTCACATAATCTGCTACAGTAAAATTTATTTCGACATTTTTGTCATATAGGACAAATGAAATTTGAGCTAATTAGCAATATGTTTGCTTTTTCTGGCTGCTAAAATAATGAAACCTTGGTCAGAAACATGCCAGTGCTGCCATTGCTAAATCTATCAATAGGTAAAATGGCTGCTGGGGACTCCCTAATTTGAGTGCAGTATACTATTTTTGTTTTTCATTTTGGTTTATATTGGGGTTTGACTTGACAATTCAAGGAATCCTCATCCACTAAGGCTATGCTGCTGCAATCATTTTTTGAACAGTACAATAACAGTGACTAATACGCAAAAGAAAATCACCTGAATGATTATATATCATAAAATATGGAACTCTTTTTCTTGTCTCTGCAGTGGTTGAAGAAGACAAGAAGGAAGGCCCTGTTTGTTTCACTAGAGAAAATTAAGGAAGGTAAACCAAATATTATTAATAATTAATAAGTACTACTATTAGTGCTCATTATTTCTCACACAAATCCCTCACAATTGCACACATTACATAATGTAAGTCAAATTGATCCAATTTGTTTAGCTCATATTATGTCATGTGTACCAATAGAATTTTTCTTTACTGATTTGACATTTTTATTTTGACTTACATTGACCTTTCTGTTAGAGCTGATGCTGCTTGGGCTTATCTCTTTGTTGCTGGCACAATGCGCAAGCTGGATATCTGAAATTTGTGTAAATTCGTCTGTCTTCAGCAGTCAATTTTACGCTTGTGCTGAAGAAGATATTGGCATGAATGAGAATATCAAGCTTGAAAGTTCATTCTCTTATCAAGATAAAACTGATATTCCAAAGGGAATAAACGGTGGCCTGTTTCTTCAATGCCGAGAGGTAGCGTGCTTCACTTACTGTTTAAACTATGTATTCTTCATGATTAGACCATGTTTTAGAAAAATTTTCCACCAGAAGTGTTGAGAGTTGTTTTAATGGGAAATGGGTGTATAAAAATGATTTTCTTTTAAGTTGATTTCTGTCTGTACCAATAGATATCACTTTTTGTTTTTAGTTGTTCATCTCCCATTAGCTGTCTAAATTAAGATAAAGAATGAAGAAGAAGAATTTCAGGACATCATATGTTGAAGAAACTGATATCAGATTGCCGTTTATTTTCAAGATGTACTAATCATCCTTCTATATACTGATAAATGAAAGCAGGGGCATGAACCATTTGTTTCATATGAGGGTCTAGAGCAGCTGCACCGGTATTTGTTCGTTCTTGGGATCACTCATGTTATGTACAGTTGCCTGGCAGTTGGTTTAGCAATGAGCAAGGTCAGTTGTCATATTTCCAAGCTTACTAAGGAACTGTGTATGGTTTTATTATTGGCAATTATAATGCCATTAATCTTTAGTTCTGTTTGAACCAAAGTTTTCAACATCAGAAGAATCAAATGCCTCCTTCAAACCACTCAGATTTGGCTTTTTGGCTGTCTTTCTTTATGTGTTGAAGTCAGGTCCAGATCTTTCAGTATTTGGTCATTCAAATGCTTTCAAAATTCAAGAATTTGATTTCATTTATCATGTGATAAAGCCATTTCCTATTATATGCTAAGAAAACACTGGTTTGTTTCCTCTTTGTTGCATGTCGTCTAGATCTATAGTTGGCGGAGATGGGAAAATCAAGCCAGCATAGCAGCTGATGGAAATGTGCAAGGTACAGACTACATAGGACATCTACATAGATCTATTTTTCAAATTTTGCTCTGTTTTTTTTTGGTATAATTTTCTTCCATATCATATATCACACGTCTTTAATTTTTTTTCTTTTTTTTTTACCAATTTTGTTTTACAGGAAAGAGAAACAAGATAATGAGGCGCCAGATAACCTTTGTTTTCCATCATGCTTCTCATCCATGGAGCAGGAATCCAAAACTAATATGGATGGTGATTTATCATCAAATATCAATTAGACATCCTAAATTATCTGTGAACTTATTTTGTACTGCACTAAAATCTTGGTCTTAATAGTTTGATTAGCAGATTAGCTTAATATTTATTGAAGTCACAATCAACTTGAAAGCAACTCCCAGTAAGCCAAGATAGTAAAATATTCCTGCAGTTCACAAAAGCTTTGGCAACTTTTTAATTTTTGGCTTTATTTGGCAACTTCACCAACATAATTTTGCTTAATATCAGCCTTACGCAGTTTTTTTAATGTCTTTTGGTATAACCTTGCAGCTTTGTTTTCTACGCCAATTTAGGAGTTCTATACGTAAATCGGATTACCGTGCACTTCGTTTGGGTTTCATCACTGTAAGTCTTATATAATGGATTATGACATATTATACACACCTGGTGATTTCTTTTCTTTCTTTCTTCTTCTTCTTCTTCGTTTTTTTCTAATTGTTCTTTGATCTTGCAATTCCACTTTCCTAAAGGAACATTTCAATTCAAATATGTCATACATAGTTGATTTTGCTGCAGTCTTCTTTTCACAAAGAAATCAAAGCCACTCTGCACGGAAATGATCATTATGTTATATGTAAATTTGAGGATAACACAAAGTTACCTATCTAGAACTAAATTAGCCGGCTAATTCTACACAACTGGTAATGTGTTACTTCTTTTATGATTTACAGGAACACAAATTGCCACTTTCCTATAATTTTCATCAGTACATGGTCCGAAGCATGGAAGATGAATTTCAGGGCATTCTGGGAATAAGGTACGTTTTCTTCTGAAAGGATGCTTCTCTTCAAGTAGGTTCTCTGCAATGTCTTTGTAGGAAAGAATGCCTCGAGAAAGCTGGCCAAATTGAATAAACAATCAGCGTCTAGTCTTCTAATATTTTATTAAGTTTTTATAATTAAAATTTCAGATTAATGAAAAAACACATACAGAAGATAACTTGGAGCTTAATTGCATTTTTAATTGCAGCTGGCCACTCTGGGGTTATGCCATAGCTTGCATCTTTGTGAACATCCATGGTAACTTGTTTTTCAGAATGCAAATGTGTAGGACATTGTTATAGTTTTTGCTTAGTTTCCTTAGATATTTAAGTTTCTTAATTTGCAGGTCTGAATATATACTTCTGGCTCTCTTTTATCCCTGCAATTGTAAGCATATCCCGGTTTCATACTACAATATATAACAATGAGACAATGCTTTGAAATCCATGTCTGATTGTTCTTCATGTAAAAGCTTGTCATGCTGATAGGGACAAAACTTCAACATGTTGTCTCCACTTTAGCAGTTGAAATTATGCAGCAACAAGGTCCATACGCTAGGACACAAGTAAAGCCACGTGACGATCTTTTCTGGTTCAAAAAACCAGATATACTGTTATGGCTGATACAATTTGTGATATTTCAGGTAAATTTGTGTACACATCTTTTTTGCAATTTAGTTATTCTTTTATTTATATTTTGTTCTTATTTCTTTTATTGCTGATGCAGAATGCTTTTGAAATGGCCACATTTATTTGGTCCTTGGTAAGATTTTTGTCCTTTACAGTGTGTGTGGTTATCTCTCCCCCCCCACCCCCCCCCAAAAAAAAAAAAAAAAAATTTGTATGCGTATATCTGTTCAATTTCTAGAATTAATCTGCTTAGTTGATCTGATAGTCTTTTGATTTTCTGTATGTCCAGTGGGGATTCAAAGAACGATCATGCTTCATGAAAAACCAGTATATGATTGTTATTCGGTTGGCATCTGGGTAGGTCTCTCTTTTGACAATGTTACTGATATTGCAATATGATTATTAGGAGCGTCATATCTCTGAGTGAAGCACTGATGCATTGAGAAATCAACTTATTTCTAGCTTAAGCTCCGAAGCAAGGTCAAATAAAGGACTTATTTCTAATTTTGGTTTCTGACTGCCAATTTACAAAAAGTGATGTTTCTTTTTCTAAATTACTTGATCAGAAGTCTACACTTTGTCTTGGCCATCCCTGAACTTTGGATTGACATATACTTGGATGAAATCTTGAGATTTTAATCAAAGTAGACCCTAAACCCAACAGCAGCAACAACCAGCTTTATCTCATCAGATGGTATCAGCTACTTGGATCATCCAACTCATTGTGCTCTATCAAAGACTATTTCTTTAGTAAACAATGTAAAAACAAAATTGTTTTATTATAATTTCCCCCCAGTGTTTTCCTACATTTTCCACTACCTCTTTTAGTTGGACTATCCTCCAATAAATTAACTTTTGTTACATTTCCAATAAATCTATTTTTCATTATCCTGTTAACCGTCTTGATGAATTTTCTATGGTTTAATACTTGCAAGACTTTTACCCTTTTTTCATTTGGAACTTGCAGTTTCCTTGTTCAGTTCTGGTGTAGCTACATGACAGTTCCCCTGAATGTGATAGTTTCACAGGTTGGCTTAACCTTTTCTCTACAAAGTTCTTATTTCTAAAAATACAAACATAATTTTGTTTATTGTCTCTAATTGGAAGCGTTTATAGTTAGTCTATCTTAAATAGGATGTAATGCACATGCATTAGGGCAGGCAACACCCATCCAGTTTTATAGAAAATCCATATTTCTAATAGGTTTAATCTCTGTAAGAATTGGAGCTAAACAGTCAGATTGATATTGGTACTGTAGCATAAATGACATTGAACAAGAACAATGAAAAGTGATGATAACTTCCGTAACACTGAACCTCAAACTAATCACACACACATATAGCTCTCCGAAAGTGAACTTATAAAAATTCACATGACTATACAGTTATAAGAATTTCTTTCTTGCCATTCTTTTTTCCCTAATCTTACAAACACTTCAAAAAATGAGCCATGTCTTCATCAAACTCACGACACTAGTATGACTACTCCAAAAGAATGTAAGTATATAAAATTTAATATTTGATACTTTTTGGATACTTTTTAACTTAAT
Source organism: Saraca asoca (assembly GCA_026873985.1). Lineage (NCBI taxonomy): Eukaryota > Viridiplantae > Streptophyta > Magnoliopsida > Fabales > Fabaceae > Saraca > Saraca asoca. The sequence continues at coordinate 6,699 of JANHAO010014569.1, forward strand.
ATATTTGAACACATCAAATAAGTGTTGGATGTGTTGTCCTATATTGAAAAAAAGAAAGATAGAAATGCTACTACATTTTCTCCTTTTTATTTTTTATTATGGTTTTGAACTGTGAGTGGACGGCAATAACTTTATTTTACCTGATGTTCCTTCTCCAGATGGGATCCAGATGTAAGAAGGCCCTGGTTGCAGAAAGTGTTAGAGAGTCACTGCATAGTTGGTGCAAAAGAGTAAAGCAGAGATCTAAACATGATCATTCTTTACACTCGCACACTACAAGGTCGGTATGTTCCCTCGATACAACAACAATTGACGAGACGGATGAGATAACTGTAGTATCGGGCACGTTATCACGAAGCTCCTCCTTGGAGTCACTGAATCAGATAACTGTAACTTCAGTGGACCAGCTGAATTTTGGAAATTCAGACACACCCCAGGATTCAATTAAGGTGAATGAGTATTTGTCTGAATCTGTACATATTGATTCTCCTCAGCCACCTTACAATGGTGAAGACCATGTTGGCAATGGAGAGGAAGGAAAAGTTGAGACCCTTTTTAATTTGTTTCAGAAGACATGAACCCTTTTCAAAATTGAATCCGAAAGTTGGCAAAGACTTGGTTAAAACTTTAATGGTTTGTTTGATAGAAGAAAGAAATACAAGAAACGGAAATAGATAGCTATCTTCCTATTCTTGGTTTGTGTTTTTAGTAGGATTGTCTTAAATCTTCTTTCCTGTTTCCTCGTTTTCCCTGTCGAAGAGAGTTCCTAAATGTACAAATTGATTTATTATCATGCACTCCGAAGCTTGTAGTTACACTCATAAATTCTCATTCCTCTTCATAACGATATGGGATTCAAGATCTTGGTAATTATATTACAAACACGTGCAAATATTTCCAAATCCAGTCATTCCCAGTCCCCATTAGCATTATAGGTTATTATATATATTTGCCAGCTCTCAGGCATGTATATATAAATTAATTACTCATAATATGACAAACAACAAAGAAAGGAAGCGAGACAGTATAGAAGTGAAATAAGAGAAAATACAAATAAAGGAGTACGTAGAAATTGTTCATAGAAATTCATACTAGCATGTGAAGAACTAAGAGTATGCAAAACATTATTGGAGCTACAACAACTTCACTTGCTACGACAAAATAAGGAACAAAAGCAAGTAGAGTTACTCATTCTTCATAGGTACAAACAACCTTATCCTCAGAAAAGGCTAATCCAACCAGCCAATCATGGCACCAAATTAAACACAAGAAACAAAGGGACATAAACCAGAAAATTGAACAATCCCAGTAAAGTGTTTTTTCAAGAGGTCACATTAAGCAGTGAGCTCTTCCTCCTTGTGTGTCGCAATGACAACATCAGAAGTAGGATAAGCAACACAGGTAAGAACCCATCCTCCAGCAAGCTGATCATCATCAAGGAAGCTACCATCTGATTGGTCCACCTGGCCTTTCAGAACCTTGCCTGCACAAGAAGAGCAAGAACCAGCCCTGCAGGAATAAGGAAGGTCAATTCCAACCTCCTCAGCCTGGTCAAGAATGTAGACGTCATCTGGGCATTCAAATTCTTGTGGGCCTTCTGGTGTTTCAAGCTTGATCTTGTAGAGAGCCATGGCTGTGACACGGCCTCCACGCCCGGTTCCAGCTTTCAAGCCAAACAGAGCCTGGCCCACGTTGGGGAATGCCTTAAGGCTTGTGGTCACCGGCCGGCTCCGGAGGAAGGAGGTGCTGACCATGGTGCCGGAGACAGCTGGTATGGTGGCCATTTTTTTGTTTTGGGTGTTTGGGGATTGCCAAGTGTGGTGGATGGAGGATGGATATAGCAAACTGAAGCAGTGGCTTGGTTGTGTTGGTTGATAATGGGGGGGTGAGGCTTGTGGAAATAGTGTGGCTAGAACAAGCATGGACGTTATGTGGCATGCAAACCCCTATCTGCCACGTGGCAGGTTGTTGTAACTCACTTTATCTCTCTTTTATCCCCAGATAGCTGATGAATGTGGCAGGTATCATCCTACCACAATTTTCTTTTGACAAAGACAAAATGCTATTAATCCACGTCTCCTCACAATAGCCGCACGTCTTTAATTGAAGGGAGAAAAATTATTTAATTTTACTTATATCATGCATACAAATTTAAAAATGGTTGAGAAGAAATGTAAAGAACATGTGATACAGCTATAAATAAAAAAGAAAAATTGAATTGAAAAAGAAAAAAAAAATTGACATATTCAATTCGAATCTCTTGTGATTCTACAGGACCATTCGTTTTCTAAATTCCACTTCTGTTAAAGAAACAAAAGTATATTTGGTGCCACAAAATTCATAGAGCTTTCCAAATGCTCATAAGCTCAGAAACACCAATTGAAAAAAAAAAAAAAAAATTGGGAGAGCGAATGTCTCCCATGATGAGGAAGTCCATTACATTATCTAAAAGAAAAATAAAATCACAGCGATATTTCAAATAATACAGTTGAAGAACGAGAAGGAAACAGATAGGAAATATATGTAGATCTTACAAAATTCATTCCCTAGACTTCATCCCCTCTACATACATTGAATAGAAAAACTAGGTAATTAAAATTAAAATGGGGGAATACGACATCAGTTAATTGCGCGGCTATTTATAAAGGTGAGAAAAGTAACCACTAAAGAGTCCAATATTTTGCTAACTATCCAGATTATAAAGACAATCCCTGCATTCTAAATTAAGGCTTTCATTACAGCCGGGGAAAGAAATATCAGCGCCTCCCTGATGTAGAAAGAATAAAACTTCATCCTCATCCTCAATACCCTGTGACTCTACCTGTAAACATCCTTGGCTTCCCTGTAATGGACCAGACGCTTCCTCTAAAAATTTATTGTTAGAGCAACAAACCAAGGGAAGTGCTCAGGTCACAACTCAGAGAAAAGCGCTAGTCGCACTTGATGTTTCTGTAGATCCTCCTCACAAACAAATTAGAACCAAGATAACCAACAGCCCCTGCACATTTGGGCAAGCCAAATAAGATGAAAGCACAAAGGGTCCATTCACTAATCCATAGGGCATAAATCATTCCATTTCATCTCTGGCGGTGCAAAAAATTAGTGTGAAAGCACACAATCCTAAAGGAGCTTAATGATTAAACTGAAGACTTACCACACAGAATCCCTAGTCCGAGACAAAACATTAGAGTGTATCCAAAATAGAAGCTGGTTTGGAAGAAGCCAGACATCTTCGTCTTGACATAGTAGTAGTATATTGAGTACAAATACACATAAACAGCTGTGGAAGCAGCTGAAAAGAAAGAAGTCCATTGCCAGTGGTAATTCTCAGCGTTTAACAAAAAGTATGTCCCCACAATTGTCACACAAACAGTAACAATGATAAGAATGAGAAAAACCAGCAACATGAAGCCATACACATAGTACACCTGCTCATCACAAAGAAAAAGGAGAAAAACAAATATAAGCCAGGTTCAACTGTCAAACAGAAAGTGCATGTGTTTACTCATCTGCTGCAATATATAAATATTCAATTAGAGCATTATCAAGAATGACTTTGACAAATACGGTAGCTTTTTCCTCTGCTCTGATAAGGCGCAACTAAGCATTCTAACACCCCCACCACTGATGCAGATATTTTTTTATTCTCCACCAACCACCCTTCTTAAACAGTTAAAAAAAAAAAAGGAAACACAAACGGTGCATTTCATTGTAGTTCACCTTGTAATTCCAGAAGGATGTGAACACAAAATACATCTCAATGAATATGCTGCCAAAGGGTAGCAGTCCTCCCATCAGAGAAACTACAGATGGTGTGAGGTACCACTTCTTCTCAGGAATTGGTCGAGGAATGGTCTTCACACGACAGGGATTATTAGGAGCACCACTCCAGTTTCTTCCAACAACTGTTCCAAGGAGTGCTAGAGGGAAAGAGATGAAAGCCCAAATGACAAAGACAACGACAATTGTGCCAAATGGAATTGCTGCTAGAGACCCATAGAATATAGCAATTGTGTTTAAAACAAATCCAATCCCAAAGCACATGAATGGGAACAGAGACGCTGTGAGGATCATGGATTTGATCCAATTTTTACCTGACAAACGATTAAAATGTGGTTATAGAAATTTGAAAAAAGGAGGGTCAGAGAAGGCACCAAGACGAGCTTGAACAGAGCATCCAGAAATTTCAATTGTAATTGCTTACCCCCATTTCGTGAGTACATTCCCCCACTCACGTAACCAGAAATGAATGAAGTGAGAGCATAACAAACAATAAAGGTTGTGACAATTGCTCCTCGTCTGAGACACAAAAGGGCATGATGAAAATCATGTACAGCCAATACTAGGGCAATGGATAATAGTTGAAACATGCATGCAGCAAATAGCATGTGCATGTTGCACCATGAACAGTTTGTTCATACATTGAAAATGACTCTACCATAGACACAATCATCATTTGTAATAATGTTACTAGTACATACCCAACATACAACATTCCAACAATTGCCAATAAGATGACAAGAAGAACCAGCAATGCTAGCTGGGCACCAGTACCAACAACAGCTGAAAGAAGAACTAAATTGCGAGCAGGCCGAAAAACATCGCCATGCACAAGTTTCCAGCCAGATTCTTCACTAACATCCCTCTCCTGGAGGTATTCATGCATTAACCAAAATTTGACAGTTAGAACTGTTGTAACCTTTTTACAGAGAAAAAGTTCAGTATTCCTTGATAGAATGATAGACATAAGGAAAGAAAACATCACCAGAGTCTCCAAATCATCATCTTCCCGAGCATATTTTGCATAGTCATTTCTGAGAGTTCGCATTAATATCATTGATACCAACCCAGTAAGGAAGATGACCATCATGAAAGAGTTAAAAATGGAGAACCAATGAATCTGAAAAAAAAAAAAAAAAGCCAGATAAAGAGAAACATTATTCTCTAAGTGAAATAGCCAAGGACGGACCCACCTGGGTGAACAAAGATACATTAACACCAACCACACCCCCTCATTTAAAATACAAAGTTGACAACGTAAAATTGCAAAAAAGATGCAAAAGGGGCTGGGGAAGAAAAAAAAAAAGGGAGAGAGTAAGCATTCATAAACCTGGTGCTCAAAGAAAGGGTAGTCGAGGTAGACATCAAAGCGGCGTGCAAAAGTGACATTAGTAGAAATCCACTTGACAGAGTATGTCATGTCTAAACTTCTTCCCACTTCCAAAGGCTTTGGGCCCTCTTGAGTGAGATTTACATGAATAATCTGCAAGAAGACAAACCTATTTGTGGCACTTCATGGATAACCCTCTGAAGTCATAGAAGATATTTAAAAATCAGCTGACCTGATCTTTATTGTATTTAACAATAATATTCTTGTGTGTGTAAAGGACATGCTTGCCATTATCACCGTTCTTATCAATATGTAGATCACCAACAAACCCTAAACATAAGTGAAAGAATAAGTGAAAGATTCTTCAATTATGACCAACAATGGAAATGAAAAATCTTAAATAATCAAGGGAAGCAGCTAAAGGAAGTTACATACCCCATAAGGGCAGATCATCTGAACTTGTGTATAGGATGCCGAAGATAGACAAAAACAGCAACCCAGGGAAAAGAAACAAAAGATGTCGGAGTAAGTTATTGAGTAAATGAAAAGGAAAGTAAAACCAAAGAAGTCAAAACAAAGGGCAAACCCAAAGAAAAAAACTCTCACTCACATCATTTCAAGGCAATATAAAATTTGTAATCTAGTGCTCACTAAGGAATTCAAGAATGCCTCAGCAATAATTTATCACAACAAACTCTTAACTCTATGCTTCTTTGAGTTCTGCTGATTCTAATATCACAAGGCATGCAACCCGATCAATCCACCAGTGAGTCCAACCCCAGTAATGAAAGGTCATAATTGGGCAATGCACCTTTCCCAGGCTGAAGTTTTTCTAATTCCTTTCATGTTTCAAGCTGTACGGTGCCTAAACCTATGATAGTGTGATAGTGTGATCAAGATGATTCTCCTTGACATGAATAATTATATACCGATAATGAACATTCGGTACTACTCGTGATTCATAAATCTACTCCTCTTTGGTATAAATAACAGATTTAGCAAATATGAATTTCAAAATTTCTTCAAATCCCTAAATTGGAATGAGCATAAGGGGACAATGATCATACTTTTACAATGATCTTAAGAATCACTCTGGAAGTCCAGTGAGACATGCCAAATAATTCACTGTTTTTCTCCATTTATATTATATCAAAGGGCATCCAGAATACATTGAAAATTGGGTGGAGTCAAGCATGACTCTTCATGTTTCTTAACTTTAAAAAATGAAATTATTCCAAGACATTCATTAGAAAAAAAATAAAAGAAACAATACAAAACATACCAATAAAGAATTCAAACCAGTAACTATTCTCAATTGCGTCCTTGAACTGTTTAACCATCGCATCATCAACATTAAGCTGGCAAATAGTAGCCTTATCAACATTCCCTGGAAAAAAAATCCAGTAGTGCCAATTATCAATTTTATATTAAAAACACTTCAACATAGATAGGATATGATAATGCTTCATACTTTGGAACTTTATCTCAATTTCGCTATCAATGAGTTCATTGCCACCCAAGACCTCACCAAGACCACCCCATTTGTGAGCAGGATTACCAGATGGGTGGCAAAATGGAAGGCTGTAATAGTTATACGTTTCTTGCGGATTGTTATATGGACCAACTTTGTTCACCCAAAGTTTAACTGGGTCCTCTGGTTGATACTGCAATAAAAATATTAAAATCATATTTAAAACAGAAAAAAATTGGTCACTAAGAATAGAAACGAAGATATGTTCAATCTATACAACTAGATCAGGGAAAAGACTAAGAAATAATAGAGAACTATAAACTTCCAAGCTTCTAAGTTAATAACTTAGACGTCATGAGTAAAAACTACAGTTGGAGTGATCAAACAGCAATGAATTGTGTGTGTGTGTGTGTGTGTGTGTATAGCTCCAATGACAATTGATTAAGTAGAATAGGAAAAAAGATAACATTGCCCAATCATCAAGAAAGCTGTGCTCACCTCACCTCACCTCACACCTGTACACTTAAATGTTTCAAAACAACTATATTTTCGATCAAACTTACTATTTAGGAGAAAAAACCGAAAGAAACTTCAATTAGAAGAAACCACTCTAGAGACTTTGAACATAAGGAGGTAAACTGATGCCAGCCAAACCACTGATTTAGAAGAGTTGCAGCATGATTTCTAGGCTGCTAATGTTATGCATAGCTGCCAATTTGATTACTAAATGCCAAGTCCAACACAGTTTATAGTAACTTTCCACACAAATGTGTGTGCACGCCTGCAGAAACAACAGTTCCAAGCGAAAAACGCAAGACCCACTTGAGATCTTACGCCTAAGTAGCTACCCATTTCATACTAAAATCAAATAAAAAGCAAACAAACAATACATTTCCAGCTGACAAATACCAACGCAACAGATACTGCAATCAAAATTCACACCTAGATCCTCACAAAGCCACAGGAACCAATCCCAGCAGCTGGAAAACTCAAAATGTTGACAGATCCAACCCCAATTCAGCAATCAATAGAAAATGAAAACTAGATCCCTCCGCCCTTACCTTGTGATCTGACTCGGAAGCGAGGACCGAAGAGAGAGAAAGGAAGAGCAAGAGGAAAGAGAGAGAAAAACGACAGGATCGGAATTTGAAGGACATGGCGCTGAAGATCTTGAAGGTGTTAGCGTGAATTGCCTGCAGAAGAGAGATTTGATGGATGAAAGGAGAGAGTGCTTCAAAGAGACAGACACAGACCCGCCCCTCGCCCCTTGAAGATTTGAGTCATCGCGATCCGCTACTATATTACGTTCCACAAAATGAACGAAACATAAATTAAAAAATTACAAAAAAAAGGTCACAATATTAAAAAATAAATAAAATAAAATAAGGAGAAGTGTGTAGCGGCAGGTGGGCCCCAGTGCTTCGCCTTGGGCCATAGTTTGTTGTCAATTTGCTGTAACCGAGGAAGCTGTGGGCCGAGGAAAAACTAAACATGATAAATATGTCTCGGCCCATTTGTGCTCTCTGTCACTTAAGATGAAATAGTGTGCGCGTATATATATATATATATATACACGTATATATATATATATATATATATATACACTTGACCATCAAAAGTTTATTTTGGGATAAAGTACTTCTGAACTACGATGCATCGACACTTCATATAACAACCGTGTCCTCATGTCGGAAACGTTTCCAACACCAACACTCATCGATATCGACACGAAACGTGTCGGCGCCGTGTCCGTAATTTCAAAAAGTTCGGACACCCGTTCCCTATTTCAACACCCGTATCAAGTTCGTTTCCGGGGACGTGTCCGTAATTTTAAAAAGTTTGGACACGCATTCTCTATTTCAACACGCGTGTTAAGCTCGATTTGCAGCTTATTATTTGTTATGTCATGTTATTTAATATTATGAATACTTATTTTCATATGAAAAAAATAATAATTATAATATATATTT
>JANHAO010014570.1:0-15245 GCA_026873985.1 Saraca asoca
TAAAGGCAATTTAACAAATATGAACAAAATTACAAATTATGTACAAAAATTAATTGACCAAATTATGCATAACATATCCAAAAATCATATATACAAAATAAATAATTAAAGTACATAATTTTCCTAAATTAATTTCCCTACAAAATTACAATATTCATAACAAAGTAAAATTTATAAATATTTGCTATTTATAGTAAATTATATATATTATAAAAATACCAAATTATGAAATTATTCATAAAAATAAAATTTATGAAAATTTTCCCAAAAATACCTAAAATAAAAAATTCTAGAAAAATAGAAAAATTTTTTAAAGGCTGAAAACAACATGTCGTTTAGGTCTTTAATAAAATGGCTCCATATAGATCCTTAAACGGTAGCCTTTAACCATACCTCAAACGACACGTCGTTTCACTTATCTGAATGAACGACGCATCATCGAGATCATTTTCAACCTCTGTTTGGGTCGTCATGACCCAAATTTGAACCCAATCAATCCAGACAATCTTCGATGTCTACTTCATCATTTTCATTTACATAAATGTTAGAAACCTCCAAACTTGTTGTGGGTGTTTTTGGAATTGCATAAATGGGCAAATAAAAGTTCAATAGATAAACCCAGTTAATATGGGCCCAACTCACCTAGAATTGAGGTCGTTAGACTAAGACATTAGGTCGCTAAAATACGAGCCAAGGTCGCTGGTCAACAACGATCAAAGCAACTACCTTAGGTCGTTGAGAACAAGGCTCAGCTCACAGAGCAGAGCACGCATCCACAACCAACAGTCCAAAGAAATCCATTCAGTTTCCTACTTTGATGGGAGTTTGTTATAACCATCAAATCGCATCTATTTTGTAATCCTAATCAAGTCATGATACTTGTCGTTATAGATTTACATTCAAACTATAACCGCTCAATCATTATAAAAAGGGATGAAATCATTCTACATGACATGATCAATCATCAAATACAAAAATACTTAGCAAAGAGTAATAAAAGCCATGGACATAGAGGTTAAACTAACTTTAGCTGAACCACGTTAAAAACTTTTGATGTCTCCTTGTTCTCCCTCTCTCTCTCTCTCTCTCTTTTTCTTTTCACATTCAATCTACAGTTTAGGGCTTTCAACTTGGGTTGACCATATTCGATCGTTAATATTTTGGCGCTAGAACGAGGGCCCTAAACTATATTCCCCTTAGCTTTTTTCGATGGCTAGAGAAAGAACCGCCAGGAATTTAGATGCTATAGTTGACTAACTTAACGGTCATATGGAACAACAGAGGGATCCAATCCTTCTCACAGCAGGCACTTTTACTGTCCCCACCACAGGTGTTGCCGCCAACATGTCCCCAATGGCATCACACCAACCTAATATTATTGATGGAATACAAGCATGGCATCAGTGTCCTGAGGTGCTGGAAAAAACAATATGAGAGTTGGTTGAAGTGGTTAGGGCATTAACTTAGGCACAAGTCCAGCGTTTACAAGAGCAAAATAGGGGCACTACGCAGGAAAAAGCTCTCCAATGGACATGGGAAGGAGCTCAAGAAGAAAGACCAATCCAATGGATATGGGAATGAGCTCAGAAAGAGAGACTGACTAGAGAAGTACTTCAGCACACCCATTCAGCTCGCTTTACCAACTCAGGGCCAAACTCGGAGATACATCAAACTTGTGAGGAGAATGAAGGAGATCATCAGCGACGTAGGGGTTTGGGTCAAGTTAAAGGCTCAAACATGACCAATCAGAGACACCTCTCATATCAAAGCCCACCGAGTCATGAGCAAAGGAAGCACATGACCTCAAATCAACACTCCCATGACAAAAAGAGGAGCCAACCATTTTCTAGCCGACGATCTAAAGCTCAGGATCATATGGTAGAGGAGCTACTTCAGAAGATAGAGCAGTTGGAACAACACCCTCGAGCTTAGGACCACCGAGATCATTACAAAGGGAGGATGCCATTCACCAAGAAGACTGAGAAAGATCCTCTCCCTCACAGGTTCAAAATTCCCACTATCCCCTACAATGGGGATAGTGACCCATACGACCACCTGGATGCATTCAATGTACAAATGGATCTTTAAATGACTAATCCCTTAGTCAAGTATCCTTTCTTTCCAACACTCTAGGAGACATACCTCGAACATGGTTCAGGAAGCTCAAAGCTCATAGCATTAATAGTTGGGAAGAATGCTAGAGGAGATTCATTAATTAATACAAGGCATTGAGAAGGTAGCTCGCACCACCTTGCCACCTCGCAACAGTCTTTCAGTGAAAAAGTGAATCACTGAAAGACTATATTACCTGGTTCAAACATGAGGTTAGTAATGTAGAGAATCCCTCAGATGAGAGCATCTTAACAGTGATCTCAGTGGGACTCTAGAAAGATGAAAAGTTATATGAGAGCATATACAAGTCTCCGGTATGTGGGAGGAAACCTTTGGCTCTAAAAAGGCCAAGGATGAGGCTAATAGCTCCAACTAGAGTAAAAAGAGGAATAATATGGGAACTACTAGGAGGGTCAAGATGATGACCCTGAAAACTAGGTCACAAAGAAGGCCAGGGACGAGCGATCTCAAAGTAAAGGTTACCATGATAGCTACAATGTTTTATCAGATACTTAGGAAAGGATCTTTGCAATGGAAAAAGATAGGGAGGATTTTGGGAAGCCTAACCCTATATGCAATTCCAACCAATTTAGAAAAAAAAACAAGTATAATGCTTATCATGATGAAATCGGGCACAACATTTTGGAATGCAGGGCACTCAATGATGCAATTGAGGACCTAATCAAGAAAGGTCATTTAAAAGATTATGTGGTGTGACTTTTGAAATAGTAACCTTAGCAGCACCAATGACCAGCATGACAGCAGTGCCAACAAACTCCTAAGCAGGAGGAGGCACCCTTGGTAAAAACTATGTTTACCATTCATGGTGGTCCTCACATTGCAAGTACTTCAAATAGGTCACATGAACGCTACGTGTAAAAAGTAAATCACGTATTATTTACAGGACACACTGAATTCGAAGGTCCCCCTAAGAAAGCAAGAATGACATCAGATAGCATCACCTTCACAGATGAAGTTGCACGAGGGGTACATTCTCCCCATAACGATGCACTGGTTATCTGAGATAGAATTAGGAACACCAAGGTATGAAGAATTATGATTGATATAGGCAACTTGGTGAACGTCATGTACAAGGGATGTTTTAAACAGATGGGTTTGAGTGTAGGACTAGTGAGACCTTCCCTAGAGCCCCTTTATGCCTTTACAAGAGATGCAATAGTACCAATAGGGTAGATCAAGATTCCCATCACTCTTGGGGGTTCAGGTCGTCAAGCTACTATATTGGCAAATTTTCTTATTGTCAATTGCCCCTCAGCATATAATGTGGTACTAGGCTAACTTGTAATGAATGACCTGGACATAATCATGTCAACTAAGACACTTATCGTCAGGTTCCCGACCCCCAATGGAATCGGATGTGTGCGAGGTGAGCAGCATATAACCCGATGCTGCTATAAGGATGCAGTCAAATTGGGGGTGAGAGAAAAGAAGGTTAATGTGGTTTCTAATAGAGAACCACGAGCTATGAGCAAAACAGGGGTCAGCCACAAGCTTGACCCATGTGAGGTGGATGCAGATAGAGCAATTAGTCTAATGGAGGAGCTCAAAGATGTACAGGTCAATGAGGCAGATGTTGAGAGATGCTTCAAGCTAGGAAAAAACTTGTCTCTAGATGTAAAAACCCAGCTAACTGAATTCCTTAAAGTAAACCTAGACATTTTTGCTTGGAACCACAATATGGTGGGATAGATTGGGAAGACAATGAAAGTTTATATGGATGACATATTGGTAAAGTCTAAACAGGTTGCCAACCATGTCCGCGATCTAGGGGAGATGTTCCAAATTTTGAGGAAGTATCAAATGAAGTTGAATCCATACAAATGTGCATTTGGGGTGCCTTTGAGAAAGTTCCTTGGATTCATGGTCAATAACAAGGAAATTGAACCAAATTTAGAGAAAATCAAGGCACTGGTTGATATGAGATCCCCTGTCAGGATCAAGGATGTATAAAGCCTCAATGGCCAGGTCGTGGCACTGAACAAATTTATCTCTAAAGCGATAGATAAATGCATCCCATTCTTTGATGTGCTGAAGAAGCTGAAATAGTTTAAATGGACTGAACAATGTGAGGTCGCTTTCCAACAACTGAAGCAGTATAGGGGCTGAGCTCCATTTCTATCGAAACCAAAGGAAGGTGAAAAGCTTATTGTTTACCTGGGGGCTTCCCAACATGCTCTTAGTGCAGCTCTAGTATGAGAAGAAGGTGGAGCCTAGTTCACAGTCTATTATGTAAGCAAGAGATTGCTAGATGCTGAAACGAGGTACTCGCCATTAGAGAAGCTTGCCTACTGCCTCGTGGTAGCATCAAGGAAGTTGCAGCCTTACTTTTAGTCATATACCATAGAAGTGCTTACATAGTCCCCACCCAGGTAGATCTTGCAAAAAATAGATACCTCAGGTTGTCTACTCAAGTGGGTGATCGAGCTGATCTAGTTTGACATCAAGGGGCAAACGTTAGCAGATTTTATTATGGAGTTCACAGGGCATATAAAATAGGAAATAAAGGCCTCAAAGGCCCCATATTGGGAATTATATGTCAGTGGGTCATCAAGTGAGCAGAAGGCTAGAGCAAGAGTGCTTCTAATCAACCCAAAGGGACAGAAAATCCTTTGCACACTAAGATTTGGTTTTCATGCCACAAATAACGAAGCAAAATATGAAGCATTATTGGCAGGGCTCCGTTTGGCAAAGGAGATGCAAGCTAAAAACCTAAAGATATATAGTGATTCCTAACTAATAGTCTGTCACGTATGGGGTGAATAATAAACAAGGGGATGAAATGGCCATTTACCATCAAAAAGTTCAGGAACTGCTCAGTTCTCTCTAATGATATGAGATCAACCAGATTCCTCGAGCTTAAAACACATATGTGGATGTATTAGCCTACTTAGCCATAACTAGAGATGCAGATTTCTTAGGGGATGTCCCAATAGAGATCCTTCCATCACTAAGCATGGAGCAGAAAAATGCCGTAATGACAATTGTCGTGGCATGGGACTTGTGGATGGGTCCAATCTTGGACTACTTACAAGATGGTAAATTGCCAAAAGATAAAATAGAAGCACATCAACTGCAAGCTCCAGCAGTCAGATATTGCATCTATGAAAACATGCTGTATAAAAGGGGATTTTCAACCTCACTCTTAAGATGCATAGATGGTTATGACTATGACACTGTCCTGAAGGATATTCATATCGACCATTGCGAGAATCACACTGGGGGCTATCTTTAGCTCAAAAAGCACTCTGGCAATGATTTTATTAGCCAACAATGAAACAAGATGCCATCGACCTCATCAACAAGTGCAACAAGTGTCAGAGGTTCACCAAGGTCCCATGAGCTCCACCAGCCTACTTGCAACAGATGGTCAGTTCATGGCCCTTCGCAATCTAGGGTATGGACCTAATTGGACTACTCCTGATAGGCCATAGGAAGTGCAAACATGCAGTAATGGCTATCAATTATTTCACCAAATGGATAGAGGTAAAGGAATTGGTAGAAATCTCTTCCTCCAAAATTGAAAAGTTCATATAGGCTAATACTATTTGTAGGTTTGGAGTCCCATAGCAGATTATAACTAATAACAGGACCCAGTTCAACAATGAATAATTCATCAGGTTCTATAACGATCTCAAGATTATAAAGAGCTTCTCAGTTATAGACCATTCTCAAGCTAATGGACAAGTCGAGACTATTAAGAAGATCATCAAGCAAATCCTAAAGGCAAGGTTGGAGGCCAGGAAGGGAGCATGGGTAGATAAGCTGCAGAAGGTGCTTTGGGCTTACAAAACCATGACTCGAAGCACCATAGGAGAAACTCCCTTCTCAATAGTGTATGGATCCGAGGCCATGATCCCAACTAAACTCAAGGTAACTTCATAATGAAGAGTTATTTTCAACCTAGAGGATAACAATCAGCTGCACGCTATAAGCCTCGACCTCGCAAAAGAGACTAGAGAAATAGCTTGTCTCAGAGTTACAACCTATCAGCAACAGGTCATGAGATACTACAACAGGAAAGTTTGAGCTCGACACTACGAAACTGGTGATCTCGTGCTATGCCTCATCCTCCCTAGAGGTCGCAAAGCTAGCAATAGGATACTAGGGCTGAACTAGGAGGGCCCATACATAATCAAGGAAGATTTGGGAAATGGAGCCGAGTTTACTCGAGCTTGGAATGCTGAACATCTCTACCTATATTATCAATGAATATGAGTTTGCTCATCTAAGTTTTTTAAATTTTTATAATAGGTTACTAATCTCTGAATAAATTTTCGATAGAATACTATACCAAAAGTAAGCTATTACCCTTCTAATCTGAAAGCGAACACTCGCCCTTCTAATCTAGAAAAGGCATTTAACTCAACGTACTTACAAAAAGTTAGCACTGTATATGACCAACTATTCGGCACTGCATACAACTAACTATTCGGCATCGTATGTGACCTACTATTTGGCACTGCATATGACCAACTACTCAACACCGCATGTGACCTACTATTCGGCATTGCATGCGACCAACTATTCGGCATCATATACAACTTACTATTTAGCACCACATATGACCAACTACTTGGTGTTGTATGCGACCTATTATTCGGCACCGCATGTGACTAACTACTTGGCACCGTATGTGACCTACTATTTGGCACCCCATGTGACCAACTACTTGGCACCATATGCGACCTACTATTTAGCATCACATGCGACTTACTACTTGGCACCACATACATGCGACCTAATACTTGGTACCGTATACATGTGACCTACTATTCGACACTGTATTCATGCGACCTACTTAGACACCCATCTTGATAATGAAAAAGTTACTAGTTGATTGACTTACTAGACATCCATTTTAACTAATGTTCATTAAGTCATGGCTTGCAGGAACTCATTCATGTCAACCCTCATGTTATTATCTACAACTTATTGAATATCCAGCTTAACAAACTTGGAAAAGCAAGAAAATTATGAAAAATTCATTAAAAACCTCATTCAACAAGTAAATATACATATAAAGGTACAACAATACAAGATTGAAATAAGCCTACAACTATCATGGCCTATAGAGAAAATCGATCTCTTGTAGGCTAAAGGATTGACGTATTCGATGAGCAAGGTATCCATCATTTTGTTGTCAACCAAGTTGCTCTCAAACTTCTCCCTATTCCCCTCCCAAGGAGGCAAAAGAACAAAGATGAAAGAAATGAACCCATTAGCATCACCATGAGGAAATAAAATCTATACAAAACTTCCCAAGATCCTTATAAAGGAATCATCCATGGGAATCTCCTATGCACCAGGCCATACATGCCTTAAAGCACTTCATCTAAGATTTGGACCATCAAGAACATGGGGGGCTCAACCAACACACCCATTAAATCATTTTGAGAAATAAAGAAAAGAGGTTTGCCTCACCTTATATAAACTCAATCAACCTCACCGTTAGTTCAAGAGACTGATCAACCACACTTGATCTAATGGTCCAGGGAAAAGTAAGGCTCTGTCATTGACACACTAATAGCTATCAAAAAATGAGCGCATTAAATGCGGAAATGATGGCATAGGTAGGCGCAGATGAAATGAAAGGACAAGAGTTCAAACAACAGCATAGCAGATCACAATTAATGGCTTTTACCAGTGAACTACAACTCCTAGTCCACAGATCACATTGAGAGTTAAGGCGTTAATTTTACGGATATTTTTGGAATCACATAAATGGGTTGATAAAATCCCAATGGATAGACTCAGCTAACAAGGGCCTAGCTCACCCATAATTGAGGTCGTTGGACTAAGACATTAGGTTGCTAAAATACGAGCTAAAGTTGCTGGTCAACAATGGCCTAAGCAGTCACCTCAGGTCATTGAGAACAAGGCTCAGCTTGCATAGTAAAGTAGGCATCCATAACCAATAGTCCAAAGAAATCTGTTCAGTTTCCTAATTTGATGGGAGTCTGTTATAACCATCAAGCTTCATCTATTATGTAATTATAATCAAGTCATGATACTTATTGTTATAGATTTACATTCAAACTGTAATACCCCAACTATTATAAAAGGAGATGAAATCATTGCATATGACACAATCAATCATCAGATACAAAAATACTCAGTACAAAGTAATAAAAGTCATGGACATAGGGGTTAAACTAACTTTAGCCGAATCATGTTAAAAACTTTTGGTGTCTCCATGTTCTTCCTCTCACTTTCTTTTTCTTTTTACATTCAATTTGTAGTTTAGGGCTTTGAACTTGGGTTGATTGGATTCAACTATCAACAAAACTCAATGATTTCATAACATAAAACTCAAGGAAAATCAAGTTTTCACGTAAAACCAAAATTTTAATATCAACAGGTATTTTCGAAGAAAATTTTTTCAAAATTCATTACGTCAAAGTAGAGGCATAGACAGGCTCTGATACCACATGTAAGCTTTACCCGAATGCTTAATGAACATAAACAAACTGTAATGAAGTAGAGTGTAGCGGGTTACCTCTAGCCATTGAAGCCTGGAGTAAAGAAAATCTTGATGGTCCTGTGAATCACATTCTAGCAAGTTTGAGAGCTTCCAATGTTTTGTTCTCTCTCCAAAATAATGATGATTCTTTTTGTATGGAGTCTTAATAGCATTGGAGACCCAAATCTTGTATTATTATATAATTCTTGGTGCATCACCAAGATATCTGAATTTTTCGATTATTAAAAGATAATGGACTTATTTTTAAGCTAACTGCAAATCCCTTAATTAAAAGATATGATAGTGGTCATATCCGATTCCTAAAATCCATTTTTCCTTTTTTTTTATTTTGGAGATATATTTTACGTTATTTTGGAGATATTTCTCACACAGTACTCAATAGAGATTTTTCAACAAAATGGTGCACCCGATGGCGGAGGCTAATGAGCATAATCCCTTCGGGGCCCTCAGTCCCAACGAGTCCTACTTTCGTCACTCAGTGAGTCATGGTTCCAAGTTCATCACCAACTCTAGAGGTTTCAAGCTCCTCACCCAATGGTAAACCTTTCTTCCTCTGACAAGCATTGTAGGCATCCTCACCATCTTTCACGAGCTGCCTTCTCAAGCTCATGATAGTTCACTTCACTAAGGTTGGCTTTGTCACCTGCACCATCGACTACCAAGGCCACGGTGGCATACTCATAGATCATATGACCGACATCAAGCCCATGGTGGATGATTGCAACTCCTTCTTTAAATCCTTCAGTTCACACTATGATTTATCTCTCCCTTCTTTTCTTTATGGTGAGTCACTAGGTGTTGCCAATTCAATCCTCATCACTTTATAAGCACATGTAATTTTTTTTCTATTTTATACATAAAACTTAATATGCATAACCATAAATAATATAATAGAATCTTGAACAAACAATCTTCATGGATATTATAAAACATGAATTTGATAAAGAAAAGGAAGTTATACTCATAGATTAGTTTCTCTCTCATAATCCTTAATTACTTTATTTTTATGATTGTATGATGAAGATTTTTCATAATACATTATTATTGGTAGAAGGAGGACTAATTTATACACTCACATATATGTGTGCATTTGTATAAGTATAAAATTGTCATTTTTACTTTTTTCTAGTTTTCCCTCCTTTTTATTGGGGCCTCTCAGATTTTGGTTCTGGTATTGGAGCTTAGGGGAAAGTAAAGATGAAAATATGAATTGTAAATTATTGTTATCTTTATAAAGTTTATGCTAGTATTTGAATATGAATTGAAAATCTAAAAAACTGATAGCACATAATAAAGCGTTAGTTCATAAAGAGCCATAAGTCCCATATTTAAGTTGAGATTGAGAAAAGGTAGCTTCTGTCACCTGTGTTCTTATGTTAAACATAAGATAGGATTATGCAATCCAAATGTAAAAATTAATGTTAAGATATTAGTATTTAATTCATATAGCAACTCTAATTTATTATTCATATCAACTTTTTTATGGAACCAAAGTTTTGATATTACATAGGAGAAATTTGCTTGTTTATATGTTTCACAACTTATCTTCACTCTTTCATTCTCTACATCTACATCTTCAAAGAAGAAATCAATTTTGGGATATTAACCCATGAGTTGATGATTGGGTAATATCCAAAATCTTAGACAAAAAACTTTACAAATCTACTTCTTCTTTCCTAAATAGATATAATTGTATAATCAGAACTGTTGAACAAATAATAAGTATAGAACTTAAAGAAGAAGAATTTAGTCATCTTTCAAACAAATCTATAAAAAAAACACAAATTAAAATATAAATTTATACATATAGGTTGTGTATAAGTTATTGCAATGCTTATGCATAAACCGGGATTAAGCAATGTAATTCTTTTATGTTTTATAGATGGATGTTTCAACAAGTTCCATTAATCCATTTTAAGAAACATAGAAACTAGTATCTCTTCATGACCAATTTATTTCAATTACTTTCCTGATATTCCAATATGTCTTCGGGAACAATATCTTAAAGATCTACTACTCCTTAATGTCAAACTCCATGGTTATGATATGAAATCTGGAACTATTCATATAGTAATCATCTATATAATACAATAAAAACTTCAGAACTCAACCTTTTTTAGGATATTCAACAAGAAGAAAAAGTGAAACCATCTATTTCCTTACAGATATGACAAGAGCAAACTTTTCAATTCCCACTGTGGTTCTTTAGGAAACCATTGAATTCCAAAAGGTTAGGCACTAGAAAGAGAAGCTACCCTACAAAAAATTCAAACACCATCAATTTCTAAAATTATCCAATATGCTTGTGGTTGCATTAAGATATCCTCCAACATGAATAGACTTAAGTCAGATATACCTAAAATTACTGAGCCAAGATCATCTAAGGACAATTCTTCCAAACTCAATAATACAACTAGATACAAAGTAATTAAGTAGCCTAGGCATTCTTGCTCTTCAATAGCCTCAACCATGTCCACAATAGATCTAAAAGGATTACATAATTCTTCTTGAATCCTAAAACTCATTTATACCCAAAATAGTTCAAAAGGAAAAGAGAAAATAGAAGATGAGGATAGATTTGATGATTCTATCCAATCTCCAACTTTCTTTGAACTAATGAACGAAGACCCAGGTCCCAAATGATTCATGGCCAAAATATTTTAAAAAAGAAATTTCAAAGTGACAAAACTTCTTTGAAGGAAAATTTTTACTCAGAAGAATTCACTCTTCGAAGAGATTAGTTTCTTGCAAATTTTCAAGAAAAATTGAAAACCCAAAGTTATGATTCTTGGTTCAAATTCATGAACAAATTTGACACAAATATTCCTTCCTTTGAATGGTTTAAAACTTATGTTGAAGCCAAACTAAAGATTATCTCTTAAATAATTCAATAAACATCACCAATAGAACTACTCAGACATAGACAACTCTTAAAGAAGAAAAGTTCATTTCTGAATCACTGTAATACCCTAAGCTTCTATTAAATGATGATTATAAGAATTTTCTTTTATAATTGAGAATATTTAAAGTTTATAAGCATAAGATTTGTGACATAAATTTCTTTTTTTATATAAAAAAAGAATTGCTAGCGAATAAATTTATTTTGTAAGCACAATATCATGGTACATATTTGAAGTGTTTTGAATTGTTTGAGCTATATTATGAAAAATAAGTAATTATTTTATTTCCAACTGCTTAGTAATTATTTGATTGACTTGGTGACAAAAATCTAAATTTTGGTTTTATTGAATAGTGTTGTGATTTTTTATTAGAATCTCTAACTAGTAATGTTTAAATTAGAAAATGTATAGAATTTTCCTTAGTTTTAATAGATAAAATGATTGGCAAGAATTGCCTCACTTTAGATATTTTTCCCTTCTTTTTTTTTCTTTTTTTTAGCCACTAGAATTTTTATCATTATTTCAAGTCCTTGGTATTGTTTTAAAATTCCTTTTTCCCTTTCCTCACTGTTACTCCCACTTTGTCCCAAATAGGGATGGCAACGGGTCAGGTTTGAACAGGTATAGCATGTTAGAAAATTTCATACTCATACCTTACTCATACCCGCGAACGCTATAACAGATTCAAGTATAGATTTGTACCAACAAGTATGGGTGTACCTACGAGTATACCCACCAAAATTAAAAAGAAAAATTCTAAATTACAGTTTGACCTTGTGAATTTTTTATTGACTTCAAATAGGTTTTTACTAAAAATATGAAATTATGTTATGATCCCAATAAAAAATATTGAAATTTTACTTCAGTTCCTTTGCCAATATTTTTATTTTTATTTTTTTTAAGGCATTACATACACTACTCAAAATAATATCGTTTTAAGTAGTATTTGTATTGAAAAATTATTTAAACAGATTCAGGTATGAATATTTTCTCATGCTCATACCCTATTCGTATCCGTTACGGGTATGATTTTTATACTTATACCCGCTTACAAACACTTTTTCTTATACCTATATCTGTCCATTACAGGCAAATATCCACAGGTAAATGAATACGCAAGTAAAATTGCCATCCCTAGTCCTGAAGCCATCCCCATCATCAACTTCCGCATTGGTCAGCAATGTCCTCCTCCTTTTAAAAATATATATAATTATTTTCTTTCTCTTTTTGTTTTTTTTGTCATTCTAATAGTTCTCTCTGAGCGTTTTGTTTTTAAACTTCTATTTAGCTTCTCCGTTGAAATAAAGACCAGCCCCCAATAACCCCCTCCAACCTTTTCTTCCTCGATTAAGCTACCATCTCTCCCTATCCAACTTGCCAACCGCTCAGCAAGTGACCTCGTCAGCGTCCTCCGCCTGATTGATGCCATACTACTTCGCGAAGTGCCATGAAGCTGCTGCCTTGTTCTCTGTTCTGCTACACTCAAGGGGATGAATTGCCATCAACTAGTCAGTGGCATTTCATTGCTGTCGTTTGTGCGTGTGTCGTTGTGGAGGTGCCCTGTCTCCGCTCATTGCCGCTGTTGTGTTGATGTCCGAACCCAGCTAGTCAAGCACTATGAGCTAAAAGGATTGTCGGCTCAGATGCTTGGTGGCTTTTGGAATGCAGCTCGATTCTTTCTCCCACTACAGGTCTGCACCTTCTTCCAATTGTAAGTGAAATAGAAACATAAAGATAATAAGTGTATGTGTCTCTTTGAGCTCAGCTAAGTATAAGCTAATCTAAATGAATTTAATTCAGAAGGGAATAGATTATATTGAATCAACATTATTAAGAAGTTAGGAATTTAAAATTTAGTCATACTGAATGCGTAGATTTAGGACTTAGGATTTTACTTGAGTTAAATCAATGAATTTTCATCCTCAAATTAGATAGTTTTAAGGGAAGAAATGAAGTACAAATTACATTTTAATGACTTATCATAAATTATTTTGAAGAGATGGATAAATAGTTATGCGAGGACAATTAAGGGTAATTAGTGATTTTAAATTCTGTCACCGTTGTAATGATCTTGCACAGCCAGTTATGGCCAAATAAGCATAGGATTAGATTGCTCAAGTGTCTTCTAGTTTTATGTTAAGTATTGGGTAAGTGATATTAAGAATTATGACCAGTTTATTTGATTTCCAGTTAAATTTGAAAGAATAAAATGATATGTTTTTAGTTTTAGAGCAAGCTTTTATGTTACTTTTAGTTTAACCAAATTTACCTAAATGATAAAACTTAAGTTTTGTATTACTAGGCTTCGAAGCTCTCAAAACTAGAAGATGACGATATAAATCATGAAGTAAAAAAAAAACAAGCGCTAGAACACAATCGCGTCAAGCGAGAAAGCTTCAAACTAAGCTAAATGAGCTTAGAATAGTGAGTGAATCTTGCACCCTCTTTCTAAATTTGTGTATTGCAAAAGTATGATTTTGAGATAGTTGAGTTTGAACTTATATTATATGGAAATTTTGAAACTAGATGGGTTCCTATGAATGTTTTATACTTGAAACTTTATAAGTCAAATATGATAAATTACATTAGTGTAATTTTGGTATTGAAAACTTAATCTTGGGAGACTAACACTATTGGATTATTGGAAGCCAATTTGTTCATATGTTTTGATTTGAATTACTTCAAATCTTATGAAAATCTGATTGAAATGATAAATGATGAATTGTTATATTGATATTGATTAAAGCGCAAATGAATTTTTGTTTAAAGAAATGACATCTCCCTCTTGGTTTTATGCATTATTTTTCTTGGGTCCTTGAGGAATTCCTTAAAAAACCTCAAAGTACACTTGTAAATAGAATTGTACGAAGAAATAAACCTGTCAAAACATATTAATAGGTTTTACCAGGTTAACCCAACGGATAAAAACTGTACGTCGAGCCAATCCCAAGTCAGGTTACTACAGTATCAATCTCAGTCCCAGTCCCAGGTTGACATTTACCAGGCGGTCCCATTCGGATTTTATAACCCGTTACATTTTAAATATTAATTTCACATTATTAATTAATTGAAATTAATTATTATTATTATTATCATTATTTCAAATATAATTTATTGGTTAAAATAGAAGAAGAAACATTGCAATAACATTAAAAAAAACTTTTCTTTGAATAATTTATTTTTTAAAAGTTATAAATTATTCTTTTGATATAAAATATTGAATTTTTTAAAAAAAGTTTTCATGCAACTTTAGTGGAATTAAAAATTAATATTATTAGTATTAACTTTAGACAGGATTATTATTTTAATATTAAATTATTATTATTATTTCAAATATAATTTATTGATTAAAATAAAAAAAGAAACGTTCCAATAACATTAAAAAAAATTTCTTTGAATAATTTATTTTTCTAAATTTATAAATTTTTATTTTGATATAAAATATTGAATTTTTTTTTTTTAAATTTAGTCCAACTTTAGTATTAACTATTAACTTTAATGGAATTAAAATTAAATATACTCAATCAATAGAATACAAAGATAAATTAAATATATAATTAAAGAAACTCTAATTGGCACATTGAATAGGATCATCTGACTAATATGATAAGATTTATGACTTGTATTAAGATTACACACTTTTCTGTCTTTTATTATTCATTTGTAGTGCCTTTTGATTTGGATTTGAATTGTTATTAATGCTATAATTTTTGTATTTGCAACTAAATTTT
>JANHAO010014571.1:0-15275 GCA_026873985.1 Saraca asoca
CACAAATTATAGTATTGATAAAAGTTATTTGAGTTGAGTTGATTTGTGATACATGGAAGGAATCAAGTTGTTGGATAACTTGTGAGCACCACGATCCAATCATTTCATTTCAATTAAAGATGATGACTTGATAATTTCAACATATGGTGCGCAATTATAGTTTATTATTGAATCTTCAAGTTGTCACATGGGCCAAGTGGGAGACTGTTTGATTATTTTTTATAACCTATAAGGCCCATGTAACTAATATATTGGCTTTAAATAAAAGATAGCCTAATGTGATGGTTATTTGGTCTAATGGTAATTAAAGTTAATAGGGGTTATTTTAAATTTAAATTTTAAAATAAATCCCTCCTATTTCCCTTCATTATAAAAGGACACATTCAACAGTTATATCCATTCATTATAAGAGGTCACATTCAATAGTTATAAAAAGATGGCTGATAGCAGGAAAAAGGGGAATATAATTGGAATATGTATATTCACCATCAAAGATACGATAAAAGAAAGGAAGAGAGGGGAGAAGAAATCATCAAGATCAAGTCATGGATCTAGATAAAGGCCTTTAACCTTTCATTATAGATGTTAAATGCTGTAGTGAGAATTATAATATCCAAGATCCCTTTATGGTTTAATGTAGTTTTCTGTATTGTTGAACTTTAGGAAAACTACAATTTATGGTATTGTTATTCTTTCAAAAACTTGTGGTGTGTGGTATTATTTATAAACTATATTGGAAGGTCATGATCATACATCAATATTAGTATATTTATTATTTTTAGAATGGTTTTAAATACCGTGGCCATGATCATCTTACTTGTTTTATGCTTGCGGATGCAGCAAGTGCTAAAATTAACCCAATAAATGTTATGGTTGTGGATATAACAAGTGTTACCTATTAACATAGCACCGCTATGTGCCAGCGTGTGACATAATTTTTTCTAGCCATATACACCACTTATTTATCAAAAAATTAACAAAATTAAATTTTACACATTACCTTGAAGGGTATCAATCAATATGTTTCTTCCTTTTATTATTAGTTACAACAAACATTGTTTCTATTTTATTTATTTATTTTTTGTTATCCTTCATTTTAAATTTTACATGATTCTTGCAATTTATGTAAAGAGGACGTAGAAGGTTAATCTTCGGGACGCCAAGTTGAGATAGATGCAGTAAAAAGAAAGATGATTCTTTGAATAAAATAATGCAAGGAGTAAATTGAGGAGTTCCGGAAGAAGGCATCAAACAAGTTTTCATATATCTGCCTGAAATTATGGGACGTCGAAGAACGAAACCCTACAATTTTTACTTTGTTTAAAAAAAAAATTGCAACACACTTTTACCCATAAATTTCAAGCTCCCACTAGCATTTACTGAACCTTTCCCCTAAGATTCATTTTCATTTAAATAATTACTTTTTATCCAAGTGAGATTTTTATCATACTTTACACTTAGACTCGAGTGTTTTAGTCAGTGTCGACTTAAATTTTCTTATATTTTCAACTTTCTAACATTATTGGTTCAAAACAATTTTTGTCCACTTAATCAATGAACTTAGTCATCTTAATTTAAAAATATTCCTTTTGGTCCACCGCCAATCTGCTTGGCCCGGCACCGGCTGGTCACCTTCCTTCCCCTGGTTATTCTTTCTGGTGGCAACTCAGCGGCAACGGCATCTTTCATCCCCTGTTTGGCTATTCCTCTTTCTAGCTTACTGGCGAGGCTTTTGCTAGTGGTGAGCTTACTTCCAGTGCTTAGGATCTCGGTGGATATTTCTAGATCATCAGATTTATTTTATAGCAACTCTATAGCTAAATCTCAAAATTTTCAAATGAAACTCTTTAGTGAGATTGTTGAAGAAATTTATGATTTATATGATTGTTTTGTATTATTAAGCTTCTGTGATGTTTTCTGCCAAGGATTGAACTCACCAGCAATGAAAAATTCGAGGCTTTAGCTGAAAAACATTGAAAGACCATAACTTTGTGCTCGGTCATCCGTTTGGGCTGATTTTTTTTTAATTTCATATAACTTTTTGAGATTAATGCAAGCCAAATGTCAATAGTGGTTTGCCCAATCAGAATTTCAAAAAAAGGCCATTTTGATTGATTTTCTTATATTTTTCTCTATTTCATTATTATTTGACCAACTTTGACCACTTTTTTCTTAAGTAAAGTTTACCTGCCCAACCCATTTTATTTTTGCACCCCATTCTCTTTGTCTCTCATGATTGGCTGAGGGTGCTAATACTACTTTTGGATGTGAATTTAGTGATCAATAAATGTACTTTATTCAATATAATTTTATAGCAACTCCATAGCCAGACAGTTGTTGTGCATTTCTTGGTGCTTTCATTGTTTCTGATATTAATAATGTGTGGTGGTAGAATTAATGTAAGCCATAGAAGGATTCACCTTTCATTTTATTTCTATTATTTGTTGTGAAAATAAAGATGTGTACTGATCTTCTTATATTTGATGATTTTCTAATGCAGCCTCTGTATGGGACACATTCCATTGAGCTTTTTTTATCTAGAAATATTCTCTAAATATGCAAACATACAATGAATGAATAAGAATGCTATTTCAGGAACTTATGCTTCCCTCTGTAGATAATTGAAGCAACACTCTCCAAAAGTGCAGCTTGCATTTTTGGAAACCCACAAAATGAAATAGTGAAGTCCATTATAATTTTTCTAATGACCTTTTCTTTTCTATGTTGTTTTATAGTTTATAAAATTAACTGATGAAAACTTTGCAAGAGCAATTTGGTAGTGCAACCATAACTACCTTATGATTCATATATGGTTTATAAAAGTATCTATATCTACTTGTATTGTTGGGCAATATAGGTACAAATCTATATTCACTACGTAAGGAAGTTGAGATTACTTTTTAGTAACACCGATGCAATAAGGTTAGTTCATTGACATTAGTAAAATGTAAACCTATTATGCCCCATGGATTTACTATCTAATCACTAACTTACACTTTTCATGGTTTCATATTCACAGATGTCTGGATGAGGCAGACATGATCTAGTAGGTCGTCTTTATTTTCATGAGTGAGTTGGCTGCACTTAAGCAGTAGCTTAGTTCCATCACTAGCCAGCATACTTCCATACCATCGCATTCCTCTCCAAGTCGCTCGGTTCTAGCCCCTACCATTGATGAGGATGAGGAGCAGATGGCAGATGATATTCACAATGGCTTACGAGATGAGTGATTTAGATTTTTTACATTATTACATTTAGGATTTTCTCACATTAGATATTAGTTGTTATTGTTACATTTAGATTTTTTATGTTATTTATTATATGGATTTTCTCTCATTGGATATTAATTGTTGTTTACTATAGGTTTTTTTGTTCCTTCTGTTGTTTTGTTAAATTGGGGTAGTATATAAAATAAAAAAGTGATTTGAAATTTTGACTACTTGGAATATTTTTCAAATCATTAAAAATTAAAAATAAATAAAATAATTCCATATTCCAACGGATATTTCAATGGACACACCCGTTGGAATATCCCTTGAAATGGATAAAAATAAATGAGATAAAAAAAATTAACTCCAACGGATATTCCAACAAAATTGTCCATTCATAATTGTCCTACAATGGATAATTCCAATAGATATTTTCCGTTGGAATTTCCGTTAAAATTATCCATTGAAGGACAATTTTGGACTGATATTCTAACGGACAGAATCCACTGGAATGCAAAATCCATTGGAATTATTCGTTGGAATTGGGCATTCTAGCAAGGGGTTTTCCAACGGATAAAATCTGTTACAATTTCCGTTGGAATGACCAATTCCAACAGAATTTCATGAAATTCCAACGGATTTTGTCCATTGGAATTTCTTGAAATTCTTGTAGTGAACAGGAAGCAACCACTTGTTGGCCTCCACACATAGTGCCAATAATGATGACTACATTCCTATTCATGTCAATTGTAACCCTGACTTATTTTATCATTAAGCTCTTCAATTTTTTTTTAAGCTAACAATAAATGATTCAAAATTAAAGCTTAAAAGCTTATTCAATGCTTTGCTCATAAGTCATTGCCTAGATAACAATTTCTATTATGATGATGATGTTTTCCCATATCATATATAATCATTATCATTATTTTTGTGGCGATTATATGATTCTCTTACTTTTAATGGAAGATAGATGAAAATTGCATTAGCATTTGTTCCTTTTGGAGTTTATACTTTTTTAATTATATAACATCTGGAAAAAGCTATTTTTCTGATTATTGATGTAGAGTTTGCAAAACATATGAAGATTATTATGTTTATTGAAATTCATGACTAAAATTTGATTGATTTGTTTATTTAGGATCTAATATTTTCACAAATAATTCAACATGAGCAATATGAGCGATTGATTACATATGAGATTCTTAATTCGAAGGTTCTTTGAAGATCTAGCTAGTAACAAATAAAGGCTAAAATTGGAAAGGAAAAAAATTAAATTGATTTGTCTATCTCTTATTATTTTTAAAATTGACTATTATTGGCTTTTGATATTATATATTTTCTTCTTTTTCTACTCCATTTTGTTTATTGTCACAAAAAGAATATATTATATTATCTTAATGTTTTAAATATTCTTATGAAGTAGAATACCAAGATAAATAAACTTCAAAATATTTTAAATTATTTTCATGCCTCATTAATCTTGATGAATGATTAAGAAGATGTTTAAAAATATTCTATTATTTTGTATTTGTGGTTTCATACAAAATATGATATTGATCAAAAGCAAGACATTTCTAAAAGCTTATAACCCATTCCCTGAAGTGAATATAATAACATCTGAAGAATTTTGATACTCAATTTTCGAAAGCAAATGACTTATTTATACAAAATTTTGATATTGCATAACCAAAACTTATTGTGATAGTTTATAAAGAGTTTAATATTTATTTAATGTATTTTTATATTCTATTCATTTGAATGACTGTAATGGGAGAAAAGACTGAAATAAGTATATCAATTAAGATTGTTATAAAAGTGCTGCTTGAAGTGGAAGAATGATGAAGAAAAAAGTCCCTTAATATTATTCTAATTCTTTTTACTATCTCTCTAATATTCTAAGTAATATTTATACAAGGAAGACATAAAACAAAAATTGCTCACGTACCTATCGTATGTTAAAAATTTTCATAGAAATTTGTATTCTCTCACATTGTGTGCAATATTTCTCATATTTTGATTTCGTATGCACTACTGATATAAATATAAACAAAGTAATGATAGACAAGAAGGTCACTAATCTATTTGACATGAATAGTTAGACCATTCAAGAAATATTGATGTGAAAAATCATTCAAATTGAAGTAGTTATCCACTAGAGAGAAGTTTCTACAATCTAATAATGAATCTAGTAGATTACTTGTCCTCAAAAGCAAAGTACTTATTAAGCTATCACCAATTCAAGTTGTAAAATCTCATATTTTCTAGACCAAGTGGACCATCTAAATATTTACGATTTTTCTATATGTAAAAAGTAGATGATCACATATGTTCATTATCAATATGCAACTTGGAGTTTGCAAATTTTCTTGCTTGAGGAATTTGATTGAGAACATAATTTTCATATTATTTGATTATGATAATATATCATGAAAAAGATGGTGATTTTGCATCATGAATTTTACTATGTGTCAACTAAAATATTGCTTAAAGAGAATAATAATTCCTATTTTCAAAATATGGGACATACTTCTTTGCATGTAGCTCAATTGTAAGCATCAAGCCAACAAATTTTGATTTCCACTTGCAATTGGCTTTCATTAGAGCCAAAAGCTTTTACATATAGAGAATTTTGAATTTGCAATATATTTTTCTATTAATCAACCACTATGCATAGAGATGATCTTGAAGAAAAGCTAAGAGTATAAGTTTACAATTGAATTTTATATTCTTAATATCAAGGGGAGAAAATATGCAGCTATAGAAAATCATACATTCATCTTGATTCTCATACAAAATAATATGAACCTGAAGTTGAAAAGATGATTGATTTAGAAAGTATAACAAATCAATTGTTAGTCATTTCACTAAACTAAAGAGAAAATAAATGTTATATATCACCTACAAATGCTCTAATGCAAATAGATGCCTAGTTTGACAATCCATTTTTTATATAGTAAATAACTTTCGAAGATGACAAAAGCATAATAAAACTATTGGTTTCAAATACAAATATCCTTAAAAGAACAAAAACAGATGAACAAAATGACCTTATGGAAGAGTCAAATACTCCTAAAGATTTTTGAGACATCATTAGTGACAAATATCTAAGAGTTTAGCTACTTGAAATTTGGGGAAATAAAAATATTTCAATTGATTTTTTTTTTTCTAATATGAGAGATGGAACTAAGATGAAAAATATTGTCAACAACATTTTTCATAAAATGTAGTGCTCAATATTATGAAAAATAATAAGGATCTTGAATTCATAATTAAAATAGAATGGTATATGAATATTCACTAAAAAGAAAAGAGAAAAAACACAATTTAGATAAAAAATACAAATGTCAAATTTTCTTGCAAAGTGAAGAAACACCAAAAGGTGTTAAGCTAATGAAACTCCCAAAAAAGTGTGAAGCTAATAAGATACATATGTATAATTATGCCAAAAAATGAGAAAATTGAAATTGTAAATATCAAGCGTGATATGCAACACAAAGTTCTTTGCAAAGATTAACATTGGCTAGGAGAAATATATATTTCAATGTCATAGATGTAATTTTTTCTGGTAATATATCAAAACTTGATATTCATCTAATGGATTTAGTTTCATGTCATTACACATGTGAAAAGATTGCAATGATATCCATATGAAAATCCTTGAAGGATTTTGAGTTCTCAAGAAATGTATTTAATTAAATTACAAAGTTTTTTGTACGGAATAAAGCAAACTAGACGAATAAGCTACAATCATCCCTATGAGTAATTGTTAGAAGAATGATATAAAAATGATACTCTCTATCCTTGTGTTTTTACAAAGAAATCTGAATATGAGTTTACTACAATTGTTGTATATGTTGATTTGAATATTATTGGAACTCTATAAAGAACTTCCAAAGATAGTAGAATATTTGAAAACGGAGTTTGAAATGAAAGATCTTTGAAAGATATAAGTTTTGTCTTGGCCAAATCAAGCATTTAAATGATGGAATAAATGTTCATCAATTAAATTACATCATAATAGTCTTAAAATGTTTTTTACATTGATAAAACATATCCATTAAGTACCTAGACGGTTATTTGATCATTTCATTCTAATAAAGAACCTTTTTGTTGACAATGAAATTCAATTTGTATAGGAGACTCAAACTTCTATCAACAAAATGTGAGTTCTGGGAATCAATGACTCTTTTGAAGTGTAAAAGATGGACTAAGAGGAAGAGAGTGAAAGAAGGCTAACAATTTAACGTGGCTTGGCCAAATCCGGGCGGTGCCGGACCCTACATCCACAATTGAGATTTTATTAATGTGAAATGATTTGCAAAGTTCTCTGCTTACAAGATCTGCCCCTCTCCCCTCTTCCTAACAATGTAATCCTATTTATAGAGGAAGGAGAGGTAACATGCATTAAGCTACAGTTTTATTATATCAAATAAATGAGAAAAGATAGTGAAAAGACCACATTCCGACTGTAGGCTATGGAAGTGGGTCTCTTAGGCTGACTTGTAGGCTTACAACCATTACCATGTTGAGTAAGATACTTTGGTATCCTGAACAAGAGATCCTAGCTTCAGGGACGTTGTAGGAGGATTGCTGCAGTGAGCAGAATAACCGTGGGTTGATCCCGACCCTTTCTCGTGTTGTCGCAATGTCGCTGAGGTGCTGGATTATGCCTCGTAATGTCGTTGCATCATGACAAGCGAGGCAGGGCTTGGCACCTGGAATTGCCCCGTCGTTATCGCCTTCTAATGGCCGCTGTTAACCCGGCAGAAGGCTTCCTGCAGGGGCGCGAGAACTGATCTCTATGTCCTCGGGGAGTCATCCTCGCAAGGCCAATTTTAGTGTATAACATAAGCCTCCCAACTCTCGATGTGCTTTGCAGACTGGGATTTGCATGTTTTTTAGGCTTGATTCGTATCTTCAGTTAGTGTTCTTTTTTGACTGAGATGCCATGTCAAATTTCTATCCATTCTACTTTAGGCCATGCTTTCTCCTATTTGCCATTTTTGGCCGTTGGCGTGGCACTGCCGCTCGTTTTGGGTCGTTGGATTGAAGATTTGGCAAGATTCTTTTTGGATTCTTCGAAGGGCTGAGCGTGTTTATATATAGCTTGGGGCATTCTTTCTTCTACCTCAGGGAAATCCAATGGAGGAGACTGAAGAGCTTCTGGAGCTTCTTAGTGTCTTGGCTTCTGGTGAAGCTTGGTGAGACTCAGATGGCCTGTTGCATGGTGGCAGAAGACACGAATGGCCCGTTGCACATGGCCTCGGCACAGAATCAACTTTGCGGGGCTTTCACGGTGTCTTCTGGCCACTTCCTCTGGCCATCATTGGTAGTTCTACTACCTAGCCCATTGGGGATGCTCTAGTCCTGACCCAGATAGGTGCGCTGGTAGGGCGATAAGCAGGAGGAATTCTGGGGCTGCTGCTCTGTCGCTAGGAGTGGGCTTAGAGACTGGCCTCTCCTTTGGATGAACCGTCACCTCACTTGTCGAGGTCTCCTTGTATGGGTTCTTCTCCTTTCGGATGTATGTAACAGATGCTTCAAGCATTGTTGTATGTAAATTTTTGATGATTAATAAAGTGCTCTTTATTTGCCAATCGGCTGTCTTTATTTCTTTGGTTACTCAACTTGTTGTGAGTGAGAGATTGTATGTAAGCTGTGCCTGAGAGCTCTCGTTTCGCCGCATGAGAGCTGTGGGAGAGTTTATCTACATGAGAGCTGCGGGAAGCATAGTTGCTTTGTTGGTTAGGATTTCATTTTGTTTTGTCAAAGTTTTGTTCCACAATAGCGAGGTGAAAACCATTCGTTAAGTTTTTGTTTCGTTTTAAGTTTTTGAAGCCGCGAGGTAGGCTCAAGGGCCGTCGCACCATCGGGCATTGCAAGGTAGGCTCAATGGCCGTCACACCCTCGATTTTGTTTTTGTTGAGGCAAGGGGAAAACCATTCACCTGGTGAGGTGAAAACCATTCGTCGAAGTTTTGTCTTCGTTTTGAGTTTTTGAAGCCGCGAGGTAGGCTTAAGGGCCTTTATACCCTCGGGCTTTGCGAGGTAGGCTCAATGGTCGTCACACCCTTGGTTTTGTTTTTGTTGAGGCAAGGTGAAAACCATTCGCCTGGTGAGGCGAAAACCATTCACCGAAGTTTTGTCTTCATTTTAACTTTTTGAACCCGTGAGGTAGGCTCAAGGGCCATCGCACCCTCTGTTTTATTTTTGTTGAGGCGAGGTGAAAACCATTCACTGAAATTTTGTTTTCGTTTTAAGTTTTTGATGTAGCAAGGTGAAAATCGTTTGTTGAAGTAAACGCTGTAGCGAGGTGAAATCATTCGCTATAGTGAAAGTGCTATAGTAAGGTGAGAACCATTCACTGTGGCAAGAATGCAATGGTAGAGAGAAACTTTATCTCAATAGTATTTGGCCAATCAGTAACTTTCATTAATTTTGAAATACCATGGTTGGTACAGACTGGCAAACAACCACTACAAGATCAGAATATGGTCCTGATGGAGGGCTCAGGCTCCTGGGCGATTATTCGCTGGGCCTGTTGAGCACACTGCCCTGATGATCTTACCCCATAGTCCTGTAGTCGACCTCCTCTGATGAGGCGTTCGATGGCATTTTTTAGAGCGTGACACTTTAAGGTGGTGTGTCCAGCCTCATTATGATAAGCACAAAATCTACTTTGGTCTCTGGACTTAGAGGATGTCCTTATTGGTTTAGGTGTTCCAAAATCCTCGTTGTGCCTTTCTATGGCAAAAATGCAATCCTATGTGTGTGACAGGATGCTATAGTTTACGAAGCGATCATCGGGCCACTGAGGTTTTGCTTTCTTTGCAAGATGAGGAGTGGGGTTGTCACGATTCTCATTGCTCCTCTTTTTGCTTGTGAAGGGACCATTATGGCCCCCTTTGTGCCTGGGTTCCTCCATTCCGAAGGTTTCTTCCCATCTTATTTGCTTGGTTGCCCGATCGTAGAATTCAGTGAGGTCTCGAGCGGGGGACTTGTAGAGGCTTCTATATAGTGTGCCGTCTTCATGAAGTCCCGTTGAGATGGCTATTAGAATGCTTTCCTCTGAGGGGTTTTCCATGGAATTAGCCTCGTTCCTGAACCGAGCTATATAATCTTTCAGCAACTCGTTCTTGCACTGTAAATCATTGCGAGATGGCAAGGAGGTGCGAGTTGCTTCTTTAGTGCTCAGTATTAGCTGACGAATTTTCTTTGGCATTCCTCTCAGCCGCTAATGTTGTGAGCCGGGAGACGTCTGAACCAAGTACGAGGCGTTGCCCCTAACGTGGTGAGAAATACATGGCATTTCACTAGGGGTCGATCGTCTGGAGGTCCATTTGAGTGTTAAACGCACCCAAGTGATCGTTTGGATCGGTGTTCCCTTCTTATGGTGGGATTGCAGGCACTTTAATCTTCTGCGGGAGAAGTTGCTTCTCGATCTCCACAAAAAATGGTAAGGTTTCCTCATGCCGAGGTTAGTTGCTCTGAGGCTGTGGGTGCTCTTCTAGCTATTCAGCCTCTGGAGGACCTCTTCCATTATTGGAAGTTGCTCTTCGTGTGGAGGGGGGAGCTCTTTGCTCATTGCAAGCCCCTCAGTCACTGGCTGTCACAATCATCACAGACTTCTCTCTGAGCTTCTTCTCGAAGCTATTGGAGTTGCACCATGACTTCTTCTTGTCTTTGGACATTTTGTGCTTGTGCCTAAGCAAGCACCTTGATAGTCTCAACTAACTCTTTGACTGTATTTACGAGTGTTGATCGGGACTGGTCAGGCATTTGTGCTTCTTGCGTCTCAGGTACAATGACATGCTATTGAGAAGTTGGAGCTGTAGAACTCCGAATTGTTGTTCCTTGAGCCATTTCTGAAAGGCAATGGAGACTTTGAAGAGTGGATGATCCCCACAGATGACGCCAAAATGTTGACGGTGAAATTTGGCTTGTATAGGAGACTCGAACTTCTGTCAATGGAATGTGAGTTTCGAGAATCAATACCGCTTCTGGAGTGTAAAAGATGGACTAAGAGGAATAGAGAGAAAGAAGGCTAACAATTTAACATGGTTCAGCCAAATCTGGGTGGTGCCGGACCCTACGTCCATAGTGAAAATTTTATTAATGTGAAATGATTTGCAGAGTTTTTTGCTTACAAGATCTGCCCTCTCCCCTCTTCCTAACAATGTAATCCTATTTATAGAGGAAGGAGAGGTAGCATGCATTAAGCTATGATTGTATTACATCAAATAAATGAGAAAAGATAGTGAAAAGACCACATTCCGACTGTAGGCTATGGAAGTGGGTCTCTTAGGTTGACTTGTAGGCTTACAGCCATTACTGTGTTGAGTAAGATACTTTGGTATCCCGAATGAGAGATCCTGACTTTGGGGACGCTGTGGGAGGACTGCTGTAGTGAGCAGAATGACCGTGGGTTGATCCCGTCCCTTTCTCGTGTTGTCACACTGTTGCAAAGGCATTGGATTGTGCCTCATAACGTTGTTGCATCACGATGAGTGAGGCAGGGCTTGGCGCCCGGAATTGCCTTGTCATTATCGCCTTTTGATGGCCGCTGTTAACCCTGCAGAAGGCTTCCTGCAAGGGCACCAGAACTGGTCTCCATTTCCTCGGGGAGTCATCCTAGCGAGGCCAATTTTAGTGTATAACAATTTTCAACCTCCAAAAACTAAAGAAGAACTTCTTGATCCTAAAGTATCATATCTTAGTATAATTGGTGCATTAATGTATCTTGCTAGTAATACATATTTTGATGTAGCTTTCTCAATGAGTCTATTAGTCAGATATCATTTTACTTTAACCTAAAGGCATTGGAGTGAGACTTATACTTCCTTTTTGCCATGGAATAAATGATATGAGACTATTTTATCCATATAGTCTGGATTAGAACAACATGTAGGATTTTTATCTGATCTACACAAGGCTCAATTTCAAACTGGCTATTTATTTTCTACCATAACATTTGAAAAAATAGCTCATAATATTGGAATACATCGGTTTAAAGATCTTAGGTAATATTATCATGAAGGAGAGTAATAAATACATATTATACTCCCTTCCATCACCAAGGTTTTTATCCAACTAGTTTTTTCCTAACAATGATTTTAATGAGACAGTTTGACTAACAAAAGGCGAACATCTAAGGATGAGTGTTATGAATGCATTAAATAATGGATAGTTCACTTTATGAATCCATTGAATAATGGGTAGTTTACTTTTTTCAAATAAACCTCCTTATTTCCTGGTATTCCACGTTCCAGGTGAGGCATGTATGGCTTGCTACATAAGAAGCTTCAAAGTCAATACTTCTCCAGTAATGTGGAGAGATATCACATAGATCTCAGATTGTGTCTTCATAGTTGTGAGGACTTAAGCGAGCTCGAGAGTTTCCAACCAGCAGGGGCTTGTCTCTCAATGGCTAGTCCTTTGATTGGTGGGAGCTTTTCCCTTTCATGGCTTTCTTTCTTCCTGATGAAAAGTTATAGCTTTCTCTGACTTGTATCTTAACTCTTTCTAGTGTAAATGTACCTTGTTGAGGCTTTTTAATGAATAAAATTTCCTTCATTTTTCTTCAAGCATTTGGCTATTTATCCTATAATTTCAGATGATAAATGTTAATTTTGTACATAAAAATAACTGAATTGCCAATTGACCATGCTTTTTAATTGAAAAATAAATTTGGGCCAAATATATTGAAAATGAGTAACATATGAATAGGCCACATGGCACTAAAGCTTTTGGTCACATGAGAGCTGCGAAATTTTGATCATATGAGAGCTACAAAATTTAGGTCGCATGCATACAATGGCTAAGAAAGTGGCTCATATACATGGTAAGATCACTACGTGCATGCGGTGGCTAAGAAGTTGCTTGCATGTATGATAAGATCGCAATGTACAGTAGCTAAGAAAGTGGCTCATACATGCAATAAAGTCATTGTGTACATGGTCGCTAAGAAAGTGGCTCGTATGCGCGAGCTAAAGATCACATGCACAGGGTGGCTAAGAAAGTGGATCATATGCATGGTAAGATTACTACATCCATACGGTGGCTAAGAAAGTGGCTCGCGTGCATGGGCTTTAATTTGCAAACATTCAGTGGCTAAGAAAGTTACTCATATGTATGATAAGATCGCAACGTACAGTGGCTAAGAAAGTGGTTGGTGTGTGTGGTAAAGTCACTGTGTGCACACAGTGGCTAAGAAAGTGGCTTATATGCATGGTAAGATCACTATGTGCATGTGATGGCTAGGAAAGTGGCTCACATGCACAAGCTTTAGGTTGCATACATGTGGTGGCTACAAAAGTTGCTCTCATGTATGATAAAATCATAATGTACGGTGGCTAAGAAAGTGGCTTGTATGTGTGAGCTTTAAGATTGCATGAATGCAATATCGAGAAGTAGGCCATGATAGTGTGGTGCCTTGCTAGTTGCATTAGTGTGACACTCAATCATAACTTGAGACTTAGTTTGCATAGTGAGCACTTCTCAGGATCTCGACACTAAGTCAAACATTTTCCAAAATTGTTAGAAGAATCTACATGGACCAATCTACATGAAATTTAGGCCACTTTCGAATATCACATTACAAGTTCAATAATGATTCTCACTATAGCCAACTACTCCTACTCAGGGTCCCACTGAGGTTGTGTAGGCTATTGTGCTATAGGTCGCAATACGTACTCCCTCAAGTGCCCTCACTTAATTAGATCCTTAATGGCATCTCTGAAAGCTTGGCAATTTGAAGTGTTATGCCCCACTTCCTTATGATATGCACAAACATATTGGTGTTTCTACCTGCACGAGGTGCCCATAAAGGAGTGGGAGTTCTAAAGTCTTCTTTACTCCTTTCTGCTGCATAAATCCTGCTAGGAGTATCTGATAAGATGTTGTAGTGCTCATGGTAAACCAATTATTGAGGTCGTTCAACATTGGCCCTCTTCATGTGCTGGGGGTTGGAACCGCTATTCGTGTTGCCATAACTATTCATCCTCTTACTTTGGCTTAGGCTATCCAGTTCAAGCTTCTTTGCAATAAATGTTTCCTCCCACCTAATTTGCTTGGAAGCTCGATCGTAGAATTCTCCCATGTCTGCTACTTAGGATTTGTATATACTCTTATATAGCTTACCATCTTTGTGAAGCCCAACAAATATTGCTGTCAAAATGCCCTCATCAAACAGGCCCTCCATATTCTCAATCTCAAGCCTAAATTGAGCAAGGTAGTCTTTCAAAGACTCAAGCTTGTTTTGCAAGATTGTGGTGAGATGATAGGGGGCACAAGTTGCCTTTCTAGCACCCTATAGTGGTTGAAAATTTTTATTCGAGTTCTTTGTAGCTATTAATACTATAGGCTGGGAGGTTCCTGAACTAGGCTTGGAGGCATCTCCTAGTATAATGGGAAACACACGGCACTTTATCAGGAGATTACTTGTTTGAGGATCTATCAGATCATTGAACATGTCCAAGTGATTACATGGGTCATTGTCTCCATTGTACAGTAAGAAGGCAGGAATTTCAAGTTTATGGGGGAGCGGCTGTTAGTCTGGATGGGTGCCCTAGGCCAATTTGATTAGGTCCTATCGCACCCATGAATGTACATTCTATGGATTTGGATATGAAAGGTTGTATGTTCATCTTATATTGCATTCATCATGCATTGCATACATAAGATGAAGTCCATGGTGAGAAGTTATCTTATTCAATCAATCCTATAAGGGGTTATCAGATTGTGAGTGTGATTGTTAATGATGTAAACTTCTGTACCAAAATGACACTAGTTGAGATTTGATAACTTGGCATTATTAGATTTGTTGAGACTAGACGATGGGGTTTCTCTCATATGATGAGTAGCTAACCTCACAGGCTGAGATGTAAGTGAGTTACATATGAACACACACATGGACATGACCTAGTTGGTTGAAAGATATATGACTGGTAATTGTGATCTTGTCTGACCTGCTTGGAGATACTATATGGAGCTACGTCATCAGTTAATCTCCAGTGGTGATCACATGACTGATCCTTTGACTTAAGATTGAGGGATGTCTTTTACATGG
>JANHAO010014572.1:0-15284 GCA_026873985.1 Saraca asoca
TTGATTGAATGAATTAACTTCTCACCATGGACTTCATCTTAAGTATGCAATGCACAATGAATGCAATATAAGATGAATATACAATTTTTAATATCCAAATTCACAGAATGTATAGTCATAGATGCAATAGAGCTCAATCAAATTGGTACTAGGGCACCTATTTAGACTAACAAAAACAACTATGAAAGTTCTTTATAGATGCATTATGGATGCAGATTTTTTTCTAGACTTGCTTACGAGATGCTTTTGTTTAGCTAATGTTTATTGCTACGAAGAGAATTTGGTAATGTGTTGAAAGTCAAATCTTTAGAATTTTATCATTCCTTATTTAAAGTGATTGTTTGGAATGTCTATTGCAAAAATCTATTCAAATAACATCATATTGATCATGGTTTTATTGGCTTGGTATCTACATTAGCTACTTGTCTGTAATCTCAAAGTTAATAATTGATTTCTCTTCTCTTTTGAAAATTTCTCATGACATTAATGTGTGTAGTTAGAGATTTGAGAAATTTTAATTATACATATCATATGAAATTACTTAGATGTGTTTGTGTAATTGGTGACATGATAAGAAATAATTTCATTCAAATTTTGACTTTTCCAAACCAAGGTTCCTATAACATTCAATTCTTTTTTTCCTATGATATGCTTGGTTATTGGGAGTTCTATCATGTGAATGAATGAACCCTTCATCTCAGTTAATGATCATAACAAGTTTATTGGTACATGATGTATGTGTTATTTACTTTAACATGACTTGTTAAGCTATGTTTTGTGTACCATTATCATATTTATTTTAATGATATTGGTGCATTTATTATGTATCTAATATGCAGTTTGTAATTCTTTATTGATACATGTATCTTCAAATTGAGAAATGTACCAATTGTTGTAGATTTATGAGGACTAAGACTTGGTATCAGTTGTTAGCTCCTAAGCTTGTATATGTGGTCTCTTATTAGCACCTTATTAGGATAATGATTTTTGCCTTTTTGAAGGCTAAGTATTCGGTCTAATATACTTTTCTATATGATACCTTATCATAACTAAGATTTGGTGTCAATCTTAGTTCCCGGACCATATATTTGTCTCTTAGTTGATATCATTTTGAAACTTTAAGATATTATGATGACATATTTATGAGGATTAGAACTTAGTGTTGATTGCTAGCTTCTGTGTTTGATATTTGTCTTTTAATTGATAATATTTTGGGATTTTGAGGCAATCAACTTTGTTGTTGCTAGAAGATTTCTCTGCCTTATTATTGAGCTTTTTCTAGAGAAATTGTTAAGGACTAACTTAAAAATAGCATGTTCTGCTAGATCATACATTTGATATTTTTTTTCCTTATGATACTTTTGCATTAATGACTTATGTTAGAGTAATTGATAATATTTGTAACCATGGAAGATATTGTATTGATAATAATGTAATTACCATCATGATTATGTGTTATTAACCACTTTGGATTAAGTCGTGTTTTAGGTGTCATCTCTTGGATGATGTGTTTTCAAAATAGTGGCCATGTTGCCAAAGTGGGAAAACTATCAAAGAAGTTTGTGGGCTAACATTGATTGTAAGTATTTTGGTGTTATAGGTGTCATCTCATGATTATGTGTTATTAACTACTTTGTGGGCTACCATTGATTGTAAATATTTTGATTTTAATATAACAGGCTGAAAAATTATCAAAGAAGTTTACTTTCTAGAGCTCAGATATGATAAAGTGATTTGTTATTTATTATGAGCTTATAGATATCTGATTGTGAATTAATGTATTTAATAGTTAAAATGTAGCCCTATACCTTTTATTAGTCCGTGATGGGGGGGCCAGTTGGGGGGTCTTTATATTGGCTAGGTCCTCTCTCCACTCTTAGTCTGTTGTCATTATAAGCTTGTCCGAAAAGGAGAGAAATCCCTATTTCACTGGTGCACACTTGTGCACTGTTAGTTTTTATAGAGTTCCATGAAAAGGTATGCTTCTGCTTATTTTTTGGTGTTTTAATTTCTATAATATTTATTTTTCTTACATGATTTTACAAGTTTTTATAAGGGTTTAATATAAAGGTAGTAATTTTGTATGTAAAATTTGTAATTTTTTTCACAAAAATTTAAAATTTTACAAATTTTTATTTATGAAAAATATATAAAAAAAATTACAATTTTATAGTATAAATAAATATAAATAAACAGTTACAAAGATACACATTAGTACAAAAAAATTTTAAGTACATGTCCAAATAAAACTTTTAAGATTTTCACTATTTACATCCCATAATTTGAATTCATAAAGCTGTCCAGCTTGAGAAATTCTTATTGAAACTTCGTTTACAGAATTGATATAAAATTATATAAATGATTAAAATTTGTTAATACTTATTGAAATAAAATAATATCAATTATTTATAATTTCATTTAGTATATGAATATTTTGAAATATGGTTTAATTGATTAAAAAAATATTCCATCAAATGAATCACTTAACTTATTTAACTCATAACTATGACCAATTAGTGGTTGAAACATTAAATTTATCCGATTTTTAATACTATAATAACAATGATAATGTGTAAATAGATGAGGAGGTTAACTCTCCATGTATCGTTGTTACATAAAAAATAAAGGTGGAATACAATGTAATTTTTACCTACAACATAAAATAAATTTGTGCTCCATAAATAAAATGGATAAATATTATTATTAGGCTAAAATAGACTTAATCATCCTAAACTACCATCTCAAGTATGTATATATAATTTACTGTTCAAACTTAGCATATATTTTTTAAAAAAATAGTTTTCCTAACTTTCTTATTTTTGAAACTAATAAGAATGCTTATCAACATAATCTAATAATATATTTGTAAGAATGCGACTTTCCTTCTAATAAGAAAAATCATTTTTTCAGATCCTTTATACCATCTCTTACTTTCATTCATTCTATTTCCTATTCTTCTCTTTACCCTTTTCTACACTATTTTTCTCTTGCTACCATTAATCTTTTCACCCATTTATTTCTCTCTCCCTCTCATTTTATTCTTTTGCTCCCTCTCTATTCTTCTCTTCTTCCCTCACTCTCCCTCTCATTTTTTTTTCTTACCTTCTTTCATCTCTACAAATATTAATATTCAATAATATATTAAAAATAAAAATTCTATTGACAAAATATTTAAGCAATTTAATTGACAAATTTAGTATAAATTAACTTTATGATAAAATGATAAAATGAAAACCAAAAAAATAAACATTGATAAAGAGAAAAATACAATTGAATATTCTTTAGATGATTAGTTCAAAATAAAATTTTGATTTTTCAAAGTTAAGATTTGTAAACTCCTATGATAAAAAATAATTGTAGTTTGAAAAAATCATTTATCTTTAAACATCAATCAAAAGAAAATATTTTCTCTTCCTATGTTCAATAATAAAAAGTCTTCATTTTTTAGAAATCCAATTTTTTATAGAAGTACTTTCTACAAAATTTCAATGGAAGAAATTTCAATTTCCATTGCAAAAACATTCGCAACCTAAATTAATACCTTCCAATTACCTAAAAAAGGGTTGGGTTCATCCTTTTCAACCGCATTCTAGATTCCTAAATGCCAATTGAAAATTAGAGAGGAGTAGTATTTAATAGACCTATAGCTTAAGCACGTGACTTAAGTATGCCTAACATTAAATATTCCAATGCAAGTTGAAAAATACGCATGAACTATATGTTGGACAGAAGTAAGCTGTTGGTCATAACAATACCATGAAATTTACATGCAAAAAGAAGGGAAAAAAAGGGCACTTAAAAGGCAAAACTCTGATGCTGAGCTGTTTTATGCGTACTGCACTCCTCCTCAGACAGAGACATACATTGTTTGTCAACAAGGTACAGCACCCTCCTCCTCAGTCGAGATACATTGTCAACAAGGTACAGCACACTCCTCAGTCGAGACATACATTGTTTGTCAACAAGGTACAGCACACTCGTCCCAATTGTCATCATCTGCTAGCTTGTAGCCACTGAAATGATTGACCCTGATCTTCCACTCTCCTTTGGTAGGATTATATGACAAAAATTCAGCACCCTGGTCCTCAGCCTTCTTCTTCAGCATTTCCTTGTATTTCTCAATCTTTGGCCCTTCAGTATACTGGTGTCCAGTTTTTTTGTCAAAGCATTTGATGTTCAGGAGCGTTACCTCAGCAGGCTTATTCAACCCTTGTCCAACAGGAGGTTTCTTGGTGTCATCCATGTAGACAATTACCTCCCGATTGTTAAACTGAATAAGAGACTCCAGATCAAGTCTTCGGACATCTGTCTCACCTAAGAACTTGATGCTGCCATAACCAAGCCTTCCAACCACA
Organism: Saraca asoca; assembly: GCA_026873985.1. Lineage (NCBI taxonomy): Eukaryota > Viridiplantae > Streptophyta > Magnoliopsida > Fabales > Fabaceae > Saraca > Saraca asoca. The sequence continues at coordinate 4,356 of JANHAO010014572.1, forward strand.
AAGTCCTTGACATGACTGCAATATCCTGGTTGAGCCCTTTCTTTGGCAGCCAATTCCTGGATTCGAGGTTCTGTATAATAATCAGAACGGCGAAGCTTTGGCATCAATGCCTCAATATCAGCTCCATGTTCATACACAATGGCAGCCTCACCAGCTCTATGCCCGGTGAGTGTCATATACATCTCTCCCTTCTGAACAAAGGGGTCTTCATTAATGCCATTAGATGTCAGCTCCTTTCTGAAAGGCTGAACTTGCTCCTTGACAAGACCATTTTCAGCTGGTGTTTCTGGAAACATTTTAAGAAATCATGGCAAATGAATCAAAATCAGGATTGCCAACAAAATGGGGCAAATAACTAATAAAAGAACTGCATATATAGGGAAATTAAAAAAAAATTGCAATTTAGTAGATCAATAAACAAAACCAAAAAATTCCTAATCAGGTACAATAATGCAGTGTTTTGGACTTTCTAGAACCATTTTCAAAAATTACAGCACATGAAAAATCAGGATTGTCAACATAAAGAGCAAACAACTAATACCAGAACAGAATATAGATGTGTAGACTAATCCACAATTTGTTAATTATTGTAAGACCAATAAATTAAAAACCAAAAACTTCTGACCAGTTACAACAACGCAGTTTTTGTTGCACACAACACTGGATGCCATCAAATAAGGAAACATTACCATTCTCAGTAACTGTAGATGCTTTCTCAGTACAAGCTCTAGCAGGCCACTGCTCCATGGGACAAATTACCAGAGCCCTAGGATTTTCTCTAGGAATGAAAAGAGCATCAGCCTTTGGGGTGGTTGGAGTATCCTCATCGTCACTAAAGAATGGAACCTGCATGATAACAGTGAGGTGCAGGCCCCAACACCATACTCAGCTCTAAAAAATGAAACCCCACTATAAAGTATGAAGCAGGTTGAACATCATTAGAGCTACGGTAACAACCCAATTCTTCTAGCAAATTTACATTCAACTTCACCCTCACATTATCACTAACAGAATTCTTGACGGTTTATGGAATATTCTAGTAACCCAAAGTCCCAAACTTCAATTATGATTTCTAAAATACTAATTAAAAAAAAGTCTTAAAAATGGAAATTACCAAAGGCTTGGGAATTTTAGTTGCCAACAGCAATCCTTAAACAACTGTTCTGTACCATTTCTAGGTCTGTTTTTATCCCCATTTTATTTTTTTCAAATCTAATTTTGTTCAAACCATATATAAAGTTTCAGGGTGAGTAGCAGAGTGGAGCACAACTTTTCTAGAAAATAAAAGGCATCATATGAGGTTTCATAAAACCTCAAATGTAATTAAGTGTAGTTTACCATTAGAACTGAAATACTCACCTTAGAACCATCATTCTTAGGATGATACTTCCTGACAGGAAGCCTGACACGTCTCTGTGAGAAGTGTCGAGAGGTCAACAACGATGATATTCTAACAGGAGCAGGCTTGTCTATGACCTGATAAAAAAAAAGTTGAATTGTAAAAATTACTATATCAAGAGCAAAACAGCATGCAAATGTTGAACTAGGTTTAGATGGCAAATATATGGAAGGAATTTACACGAAGTATAAGAACACCAAAAATAAGTATTAGTCAATGCCAAATTTAGGAAAGGTTGTTATACAGGCATGCTAGAAATTCCATATTGAATTGAGGGTGCACTTCCAGCTCGACCAATAGACATCTGAGGCATAGCAGGAAGTGTTCCAAATGGATTTGTAATGGGTGCTGCTTGTACAACTGCAGAACTCTGGGTACCGGTCCTGTCAAACAAGCATAAATTTAGTAGGACAATTTAACAGTAGATAATATAGCATTAAAAAAAAAAAAATTGCTTGTTGCAACAGAAAATAAGAGCAATGGACTTGCTTGATGTACAAAGTATGCAAATACTTTATAGCCAGGTCATCTATAGGTTAGGTTACATAATTATCAAATGTGATAGGGCAACACTGATCTTTTAGCATTATTGAGCGCAAAAATACTTAAGATGTCAAGAGTTCTCCGCATAACAACCACTGTTCAAAACTATCTAGTACTCAAGCATAAATATTAATCAACCCCACAGCAAATGGTTTAATTTAAACCCATTCAATAATCTATTTAGTTGGGAAGAACAAAGAAAAATGGGCTCTCTGGCATGTTGCATGGGCTTAAAAAGTTCATGGTTTTTTTCATGGGATAGGTTTAACAACTTTACAAAGGGATTGAACTTCTAGTCTAGAGCTTTGATGGATGCTTCTTGTTTTTAGCTTATTTATTTTCTTAGAGGATAGCTTCTTTCCTTCAATAATCTCTCTCTCTCTCTCTCTGTATATATATATATATATATATATATATATTAAAACCCATTTAGTACAAACACAGAAAATAATTCCAAAAGTAACTAAAATGATAGTCATTAGTACTATTTGTTTCCTCCTTTAGTACAGAATTACAAATATATATAAGAATCAAGTGTGCCCAGCAAAACCATCAATTTAATCAATTATAATGTACAAAATTATGATATAAAGCCAAAAGTCCATATTTATCAACAAACTGCTGTGAAAATCATAAATTCCATATTAACATAAAGTAAACTCCCTAAAACATATACCCCCTGGCCTCAGGTTAAATCGGGGGAAGGTACAAAAGAAAAATGATGCAACTTACACTAGTCCAAGGTTACTCTGACCAAATATGCCGGGGGCACCACTGTAACTACCTGCAGCTATTTAAAACAGCGAAGTAAAATAGTCTGTGTCAAAAAACTGAACCCATCAATCATTGCATGAACCAAATAATTAGTACAAGGGCAAAGAATAGATGGAACTAACCAGGTTGTGTCTGCCCGAAGTTGCTAAAGCCAAAAGTACTACTCATCTGCACAGGTGGTGCTGATTGGAAAGGTGTTGAAAGGGAGGGCTGCAAGAATACAGGTATAGTTAAAATTAAACCTTATATTAAAGTCAATAAGTAGCACAGATTTAAGCAAGAAGTTTCTTATGGACACAGACAAGCTCAACATACGTACATAAAGCCATGCTTGTGAAAATAAAAATGCAAAAGGATATCAAGAGGTGGTTGAAAAAAATTTATAGACAACTGCATCACTGACTAATACTAATGCAAATAATTTAAAGAAGCCACAATCTTCTAAATGCTATATTACTGGTCACTGCACTAGATCAACAGCCATGAATGTATTAAGCTGAACCAAGGTCGAGCTTTGTGATTCATGACTCACCTACTATGTGAGCTAATGATGAACAAAAACTCCAAGTTGCTTTGCTAAGAAAAAGTTTGCCTAATATTAAAATGAGATACCCTGGTGTACAATTTATTCACCGTATCTAATATGCATACTATATGATATTCAGACAATTACCTTTATAAAAAAAACTCAACTTGTCAAGTTGAGCCCTAACAAGCCTGTTAACTGTATTAATCAACAAATCATTTTAAATAAAACTTGACTTGTGTTCTCAAATCCCTGTTTGAGCTCAGCTTGACAACATCCCTAGCCAATTGTTGTCCATGTCATTATTATCCCGCTAACTACATGTAAAGAAGCAAGGCTCAAATTTGAAGGTGATGGAATTATATATACTAAGGTCCTTACCTATCATCTCCTCAACCAACATATAAAAAGAATAGAAACAAACCTTATGAAACACATTATTAGACAAGAAACTGTTTACCATTGTTTGACCAAAAACTCCCAGGTTACTTGAAGGAAGTGATGGAGTGCTTGAGAAAATGCTTCCAGAAGAAGGCCCATTAAACAAACTTGATTGATTAAAAGCAGATGTATTCTGTCCAAAGGTATTCTGTCCAAAGGGAGACAAAGTTTGTCCAAAAGCAGAACCTGTCTGTGCAATTGCAGGGGTCGGGGAACTGAATAATTGCGATGACTGAGTGTTATTAAAACCTATGCCTGAACCAAATGGTGAAGAAGATGTAGCCTGTGTGGGAGCAGAACCAAAGGGGGAAGGAGATGACCCAAAGCTAGGCAATGTGCTAGTTCCAAATGTAGATGTTGGCGTGCTAAAAATAGAAGATGCCGTAGCTGATGTTGAAGAACCAAAAGCCGATGAAGTGAAGGCTGGAGCAGATGTAGTTCCAAACCCAGGAAAGGTTGAAGTCTTTGGTGCAAATGGATTAGAAGGCATTGAAGAAGAGAAAGGACTAGTAGATGATTGACTAAACACTTGTGCAGGTGCAAAGGTGTTTGTCTGTGTGGCAGATGACATAAAGTTGACAGTACCAGAGGACTGCCCAGAAGGATGCGGTCCACCTGAGTTTAAATTAAAAAATAAAATATAATATATTAACCTCATGCCATCAATGCTGCAACATGAACCAGCTGACATATATCATAAACAAAAAAATAAGCACCTTTGTCTCCCAATTGATAGTCTTCCCATCTAAGCTCCTCATGGCTTTTATCTTTGTAGATTGGCATAGCTGATATAGATTCCAATTTTCCAGTCTGTCCAGATGCTCCACCATCTGCTTCAGTTGTTGGTGTGTAACTAGCTACCCTACTTCCCCCTCGTTGACCCCCAAAACCAGATGGCCCAATGCCAGTGCTTCCAAATGTTGATGTAGTAGGCTGGGATCCTGCACAAGAAAATACATGAAGAATTTCAATTACAATGGAACAAGAGACAAAATTTATTAATATAATGAAGTCACTAGTAACTGAAAAATATATATCATATTATGGCATTGGAACTCACCAAATGGAGAACTCTGGCCACCAAACGGTGAGGAGGTACTTCCAAATGGGCTGCTACCAAATGCTGAGGTAGACTGACCAAAAGTTTGTGCTGAACCAAAACTAAAAGAGGGGGCACTAGAAGAACCAAAAGCAGAAGCACTAGAGGCCCCAAATGCTGAAGTGCTTGAAGCACCAAAGGCAGAAGTACTTGATGAACCGAACAGTGGGGTACTTGAGGCCCCAAATGCTCCCCCAGTCCCAAACACAGGAGCATTGGACACTCCAAATGCTGTCCCCGTACTACCAAAACCTGGACTTGAGTTGGAACCAAATGCAGAGGTAGTTGTAGAACCAAATGCAGGAGTACTTGGTGCATTAAAAGCAGGGGTGCTAGCGGCAGCAAATGAAGGGGTGCTAGCAGCACCAAAAGCGGAGGTGCTAGCAGAGCCAAATGTTGGCTGACTTGATGCACCAAAAGGTGTTGAGGAGCCAAATATGCCACTACCAAATGCTGGTTGTGATTGTTGTGTCGCATTTCCAAAAGGGCTTGTTTGAGTGGGAGTGGACCCAAAGCCTCCAAAAACAGGCTTCTGACCAAAAACTGATGACCCTAGAAAGCAAGAGGTCAAAAAAATTTGAGAGAGAATATAATAAGATTACATAAATAAATTACAGAGGTGGAGAAACAAGCAAAGGGATACTGATGGCTATCATTATTAGAGTACAAAAAAAAATTTACAATAATCAACAGTAAAGGAAACATTTATGTCTTTGTTGTAATGCTTTGTCCTTTTTAAGTCTTCAATGAAGTTGTGAATTTGTTCATTCATCACAAGGCATTGCACATGTTACTTGCACATGACATTTCACTACTAATACACGAATTTCCAGAGGTTTCAATGAAGATTTCTGATGAATACTAAAGAAAGACAACCACTAAATGGAGGAATAACCAAAAAATTAAAAAAAAAAAAAATCACAGGCAGGCTTACCACCAAATGACGATGAGGAACTACCAAAACTTGGAGTTGAAGATGCACCAAAAGTAGGCATTGAACCACCAAAAGCTGGCGAAGATGAAGGACCAAAGGTGGTGGTGGAGGAGAAGGCTGATGAAGATTGACCTGCACCAAATACACCAGTTGAAGTACCCCCAAATATGGAACCACCTGTTTGCGAACCAAATGGAGTTGTACTACCAAATGGTTTTGGAGCAAAAGGATTGATACTTGAATTGTTGGTCTGCCCAAAAACTGATGGGGAACCAAATGGGCTCGTAGATGACTGCCCAAAAGCTGTTAAATGAATTTTCACTCATTAGTAGTTTGCAAGTGTCCAGTAAAGATATAAACACACAAGGTTATCACATCACATACTTGTATCAAGGAAATAAATAACACCAAATGATGAAAGAACTGACGTCCAACAGAGGCCAACTTCAGGCAATTTTATCCAAATTATCATAGAAAATAAAAGGTAATACTGTAACATATCATAACCCTGTATATGGAATTCATTCAGTTTTGGTAGTCCAAAGTAGTAACAGATTCAAAAAATTAGAAGCCTCATATCAGCCTAAACATATAAGGCTAAAGACTATAATTCCTTGCCATAGAAAAATGTTAAAAATGGGATGCAAGATGAATGCAAGAGAGATTTAAATTTCAGTGATGAGAGCGAATTAAAACCCAGCATAGAATTGACACTGTAGTTCACGTATCTGAATATTCAAACAAAGCACAAATAACAACAGAGCAAATTACTGTTAGGAAGAAAATTCAAAAAGGAATCAAAGTTTTACGGGGAAAGGGACATTCAAGTAGTACGCAATTACTGAAAGCAATGTAAAGGCCAGTGTTATATATTAGGAGGTAAGACTTACGGTTTGTTGAACCAAACATGTCTATAACTGTCCAAAGGCTGTAGTTGTCGTTGCTTCCAAACTGCAATCAATGTTAAGCACATTAAACAAACTAAATCGCGTTAGATGATCCTCCTCCTTTTATTAGAAAAATAATCAATAAGTGAAAACACTTTCCAAACAGCAATAATTGTAACAATGATCAAGTCGCACTAAGCATACAAAAATATAAGGCTAGGGCAACACTACGACGTACGGAGGGCGGAACCTAGCATCAATTAAATGACTACATTACATAATGCTTCCGTCAAGTGAATGGCTTGATTATAATGTAAATCGTTTTGTTACCATATGTATTCTGAGGACGAACCAACTTACCGTAAATGACGATGATTGCAAATAATGACATTGGAGAAAAAAACTCAGCCTAGAAACTGAGAGAAGAATATGAAGAAAGACAAATTCCAGTCCTGATAACTGAGTAACCTGACAAGGAAAAAAATGAGAGAAACACTTACAGTGAATAGACAAGATCCTCTATGCGAATCGTCGATTAGGGCTAAGGAGAAGCGAGAATGAAACAGATTCGAAAGCTATTTGCCGTCAATCACTTTGAGAGAAAGGCGCCAAAGTCAGAAGAGCAAGGCGGACGGTTCTGCTATTGCGTCCCTCGAGGATCAGGCACACCGAGTCTGAGAGACGAGCAAGGAGGGATCCTTTTAGGCGTTGAGGGAAAGCCGCGTTGCGTTAAAATTCCGTCTCGTCGAGTTTCCACTCGGCTCGGTTTCTTTTTGGTTTTCTACCATTAATCGCCTTTGGACGTCGTTGTGTTTGGGCCAAATTGCATTGTTTGTCCTTTATTTTTCACTTATTTCAATTTAGTTTTAAATGTTTAATTTGATCTAGATTATACTCAACTCTATCTCTATGCTTCTGTACTCTTTGTACTCTAATCTATACATGTACTATTTAATAAAAGAGATCTTTTAGGAGTACGATTTCCGTTAATGGTGAAGTCATAATTTAAATTTTACTATTTATTTATTTTTATTTTTATCTTTTCAAACTTTTTAAAAATTAAGAGATAAATAATTAAAATATCAAATTTTAATAAATCTTTTAAAATCAATTTACTATATTATTATGTATTTTAAGTTTTGTAATTCAAGTTTTGTTTTTTATTTAATTTTTTTACTTTATCTTTTAACTTTTTGATAATAAAAAAATTAGATTAAAACAAAACTAAATCCTAATTAAATTCTTAAAATTAAGTTTTTATCATTATATTTATCATAATTTTCTAATTTAATGTTAAAATTTTACTATGTATTTATCTTTGTTTTTATTGTTTATGAATTTTTTTAATTGAAAGACAGAAATCAAAAAATTAAATCTTAATTAATCTTTGTAAACAAATTTTTACCATTATGTTTAACTTTAGTATAAGTTCTTAGTTTAAATTTTGATTTTTTAATTGAGATTTTATTATTTACAATTAAAATATTTACTTTCTTTTATTAAATTATACTTTTTATAATCAAACAAAATTTTAAGTATGAAAATAAATAAATAATATTATTATTCTTTGACATTTATATTTACGAGTAGTTAGTATACTTATAAATTATTTTGTAGTCATTACAAACATCTATTACTTATAAATTTTATTAACCCTTTAATATAATTTATATGAATCAGTAAATAGGTGATATTTATATTTTATAATTAAATTGTAATTCACAGGGGTATTATTCTATTATTTTAGTACTGTTGACACCAAAATCCGATCAATAGGTTTATGTTCGATATCACCCCAAACTGCAAGTTAAATATGGAAGAAAGCAAAAAAGAAAGATGTTGAAAAGGAAGAAAGACAACAAACACTAGGAGTTTTATCGTAGTTCGGGTAAAGCCAAGTTGACCTCTACATCCATGATGGTTTTAATTATCAACTAACTATTGTTTTTCTCAGTTTAATTGCAATGACAATGCTCTCTCGCTGTGTACATTACTCTCTTTATATTCCAGTAGAGTTTCTGCATACAAATTCCTCTCTCCCTTTACAATGACAATCTTTTCCTATTTATAGAATGGAAAAGGGTTACAAATGTAATTTTACAAGTAGCAGAATGATTATTTTCGTCGCGTCAGGCATTTAATGCTTAGTGTCGAGTAATTAATGTCAAGCAAATCATTGTCGGACTGTCGAGGGGCTGATGTGTCAGTTTGGAGGCTAAGTTATCAGTTGAAGATGTGTGCCTTTGATTACTGACTGGATCTCGTACATGTATCCGGCTTGCTAATCTCGCAACCTGGCGTTGTGCTAGTGGACAAGCTAGAGGCTTTGGCTAACCTCATTATTCTCCCTCGTCATTCTCCTCTAGGACGATTGGGATGGTAGTCTTCTCGTTAACGGGTTGAGGGCCTTCTCAACGAGTTACACTTCTTACTATGACGTCACTCGATATCTTTAGCTCAGGCCTGATGGCTTGGCATCCTTGTTGAGCGATCTCGATCCCCAATTTAGGCTTCCACTTGGTTGGCTGTGCATCTCACCAGACCTTTTGGCCCAAATCATGCTTTTCGAAAAATACCCATAACATAAACCCTCAACTATCAGCTCACTTTGCGAGCTAGGAGTTGCAACTGATAGTTAAAGTATTCATCTGCAGTCTACAGGATGGACAAGTCTTCATGTTTAGACTGTTGTGTTGTCTTTTCTATTTGTCAGACTTTCATTTCCCTTACTTTAGGACATACTTCTCACTGTGTGCAATTTTCAGCCATTGGCGTGGTGACCTCATTTTTTTTGGACCGTCTAATCTAGAGTAGCCAAATGCCCTCTGGGTCATTTGATGAACCTGAACTGGTCTATAAAAGCTTGTGAAGCTCTCTTTGCTTCTCCATGAGGTTGCTTGATTGATGTTTTAGTTAAGCCCTTTGTGGTTTTAGTGGCTTGGTTTCTGGTGGAATTCTTTGAGGCGTGTATAGCTTGATGCAAAGGTTTTGAAGGCGCAAATGGCCTATTACACGTGGCTTCCTTGGATGGCTCTTCTTGTTGGCTCCTAGGAAGTCTTATACAAATCTTGGATTAGTTCCTCACTATTTTTCTGTGAAGTTTAGCTTGCTAACCAGACTCCTAATTCCCTTTTGAATTGCTCTGGGTTTGAGTCAGGAAATGATCCATTGGCTGAGGAAGGCTATAAGTAGGAGTAGCCATGTTCATTGGCGTTTCATTTGACAGTAGTTTGTCTCCTAGAGGCTGGCTCTCCCCTCCTTTGCAAGAGTAATAGCTTTAGGCTTTTGCTTTATTCTTGTGTATCAAATCTTCTTATGTAAGTCAGCTCCGTTGAAGGAGGTCTTTTAATAAAACTTCAAGCATTATATTTATATTTTTTATCTTTATAAGTTCATTATATTGATGGCCCAATTGGTTGCTAACTGCAACGAGACCAACTTCTACAAAATCATAACTTGATAATCGTTATATGGAGTGTTTAGTGGGTTAATCAACCCATTTATTATTAAAAGTAAAATTTGCATCAATAGGCTTAGGTCAATAAGTTTCAACATAAAGGATATGTGCCATATGCATAGTCAGTCAATCGTGTCAACTCGCTTTAATTGACAAAAAGCATGAGCATCAAAATGCCTTTGAGGTCAAATTTAAGTAGTAGGGTGCTCGAGCATTGTCACCGTCACGAGATTGAGTTTCCATGCAGCCTGCATAGACATATCATTCGCACAAGAGTTTTGCGCTTCTAGCACTTCTTAAATGCAACTCGTGCAGGAGTTTGATGCATGGCTAGCACTTCTTGCTCCATGTAAGATTTTTGTGCGTATAGCACTTCTTGGACGCGGCACACACAAGATTTTTATGTGTAGAGCACTTTTTGGATGTGACTCACGCAAGATTTTTGTACGTGGCTAGCACTTCTTAGATGCGAGGTCATGAAATTATCTGCACAAGATTTTTGTGCATAGAGCATTTCTTGGATGTGGCTCACGGAAGATTTTTGTGCTTGGCTAGCACTTCTTGGACGCAAGGTCTTGAAATTATCCGTGCAAGATTTTTATGCGTAGAGCACTTCTTGGATGCAACTTGAGTAAGATTTTTATGCATAGCTAGCACTTCTTGGACCCGATGTCTTGAAATTATCCGTGTAAGATTTTTGTGTGTAGAGCACTTCCTAGATGCAGCTTGCATAATATTTTTATATGTGGCACTTTATCATTCTGCAAGTAGTCTAGGATCAAATTCTGTTAGTCTGGATGGGTGCCCTAGACCAATTTGATTGAGTTCTATTGCATCCTAGACTATACATTCTGTGAATTTGGATATAA
>JANHAO010014573.1:0-15239 GCA_026873985.1 Saraca asoca
AGAAGGTTGCCTGCGCGGTCATCTTCGCCGCCGCCTCTCTCAGCGCCGTCATGGCTCACGGTGATGCATCAGCCCCCGCCACCGATGCCCCTGCTCCCGGACCTTCCAGCGGTGCCTCCGCTCTTGGCTCCATGGTTGGCGCCACCGTTGTCTCCTTTGTCGCTTATTACCTGCAGTTCTAAGCAATTCAATGGAGATGAAGGAGAATAATTAAAAAAAAAATAGAAAGAGAAAATGTGGAAGAAATTAAATTATTCGAAGCTAGTTTGAGCAACAGAAGGAGGGAATTGAGAGAGATTTGATCTTTTCTTTTTTTCTTTTTCCTTTTAGTTTTGCTTTTTTGCTGGGAAACTTTCATTTCTTTTTCTGTCCACATTGAGTTCTTTTAAAGATATTGTAATGGAATTAAAGATTTTATAAAACTCAATAAATATTGTTATTATAATTTGATATTATGTTCCTTTCATTTATATATGAACCAAACTTAATTGTTTACCATCCTGGTTTGTATTGGGACTGCTGTAATTTAAAATATGAAAATAAATAAATATGAGATACTTGTAAGATAATTACAATCACATTATCACATTTGTATTTGTGTAATTGTGAATAATAAATGATACAATAATTTGATATAAAACATTAATTATGTGCTGTATTTGAAAATGAGTACTTCTTTATCATTATTATCATCATTACTTTTTTTTTACCATTATTATCATCATCACTACTGTCATCATTATTAATAGATATCATCAGTGAAACAAATAAGTTTAGAAGTCCATTGAAAGATTCATTTGCTTTAAAACAGAGCAAGCCATAATCCTTTTAAGTATTTATAATGATTCTTAGAGATAACTTGTTTCCTTATGATTAGAATCGTTAGTAGTAGAACTCGAACTTAGAATTAAATATAGGAGATCTAAGGAAATGTATCTCACCGATTGAATCAATCCAAATTTTTATATGTTTACGATTGTCCTTAAAGTTTAACAAAATAATCCGTAAAAAAATTCATTAATATGTTATTCTTCTCATATTTTATAAATAATTAAATTTTTTAGTATTTCAATGTTTTAATTAGGTGAGACTGATAAACGGGCTTTGGATTTTTTTTTAATTATGGTTTAGATTTGATATGCTTTTATTTCTCAGCAATGGTGGTATATTTTATTTTTAAAAAGTTATGACGATAAAATTTATTACAAAAACAAAAGAATTAAATTGCGATATTAAATTTATAGAATTCTGTTCTTAAAATCATGTTTTTATAAACTCTCTAAAGCATTATAAATTTAGGGTTAAATTAAACTTTTAGATCTATAGTTTATTCCAATTTATATTTTCGTCATTATATTTTTTTTTTAATTACGATCTTAGAATTTATTTTTATTTATAATTAATTTTCTATCATAATAATTTAGGTATTTTCACATGTAATTGTCCATAAGATATAAAAACATTTATTGATTTATGAAGGTACATCAAAACATAAAAATAAAGAAAATTAAATTCTGATCACAAAAAATATTAAGAAAATCAAGAATCATAATTTCAATTAGGTATATTATCAATTTTAATGGATTCAATTTCATTGTATCTATATTAATATTCCATTTAAATTGCAACAATTGATTATCCCAATGAGTGTATCTTTATCATTATGTTAACATAAAGCTGTATAAATTCATAAATGTTAACTATGTCAGATAATTGTAGATAAAGATATTCAAATTATTGATGTAAGGAGTTAATTATAAGTAAAAATAAATTTAAAAAATTTAATTACAAAAGAAAAAAAAATATAAAGATGAAATTATAAATTAAAATAAATTATAAGGATTAATTAAAAGTTTAATTTAACCAAATTTAACAAATCTTGGCAATTTCTAAAAGTTTTAAGACGTTTCCAGAAGTATTAAAGTTGTGCTTCTTAAAATCTCTGAATAGTTTTAAATGCACAGGACCTAATCAGTTACCATATAAAAATTATCAAATATAAACTTATTTCTTTTTTCTTTAAATGCCAATAACTTAAACCACAGGATTTCCAATAAAAGCAATAATCCTTTATGGTAATATTTTTTTATTTTTGGTAGGAATCTTTTCTAGTAAATGAAATATTTAATTGTGAAGTTTTTTTTTTACTTAATCATCACGGAATATATCGATCCAGTAAGCAATAGCTATTAGGTATACTCCAGCTTGATTAAGCTACTACAACCATTATACTTCGCGCGATAGTGAAAATCATTTTGATTTATTGTTTTATCATGAGTTGTTGGGTAAAACATGAGATCATCGATTAACAATTGATTTGAAATAATGGATTATATAAAATTTATTTTATGTTTGATAATATGTTTTAATAATTGATTTAATTTATTTTTGTTTATATGACGTATAAAAAATTATTTTGTAATGTTAAATTATTAAAAAAAATAATAAAGAAAAAAATGAATTTATTATTATTATTAAAATAAGAATAATAATCACAAAAAAAAGTTAATAGAGATACAAACTAGAAAACTTTCTTTCTTTATAATCTCAAATAAAATAAAAATTATTAAAAATAATTTTTTATTTAATTAAAATTATTATTTATAATTGATTATTAAAAAATTTTAAAAATCCATCCAAACATTAAACGTAAGACCTCTAATCAAATCCATCGTCACTAGATCAATATTTACTAATTTATCTATAATCAATTATTAAAAATTCTAATTATTATACCACACAAACAACCTTATCTCATTTCAACAAGGCTATTCCAAACTTTATCCAAGGAATAAGTAATGTTGAAGTTTAATTTTTGTTTTAAATGGACCCCAGGCTAAGAATTACTTTATTCTTCCTTTTTCTCCCACTCACGTGAAATTTTTGTGTCCTTCTATTATAATATATGTTTTCTATTCTTACTCAATATGAAAAAGTCATATATTAAAAGTCATATATTATTTTTAATGTCTTAAAACATAGGACATAATTTTTAGGAACTTATTTACAAACAAAATTTACAGTTGACTTTTTTTTTAAATATTGATTAAGAAATATTTAATAACATTAAAATTAATCTATATTAAATTCATTCTTAAGTCATTATTAATTATTTTAATGACAAAATTATTCATTCAAATTTTTTAAAATAAAAACGTGTAAATACCCTCCGTTAAATTCTACTTATTAAATCCTTAAATTTTAAACACTAAATCCTAAAATTCCAATCACTAAATCCTTAAACTTTAATAATGAAATCCTACACCAATAAACCCTAAAACTCTCACCGCTATAAATTCTAAAATCCTAAACACTAATTAAGTTTACGAGGATATTTTTGGCTTATAAATTGATAGAGCATTTAATACATATTTATTGTTATAATTGAAAAGGTAATGAATGTCATAAATTTTGTTTTGAAAATATGGTTTCCAATGCGCAATAATTATACCTCAACCAGTGTCACAAATGCCTCTTTTTATTTGGGTCTTAATAGGCCACTGGTTAAGAAAATTTAATGATGTCAGGAATATGAATTTTTCAAAATTCAAGTGCTTTTATTTAATTTATTTTCACCTCATAATTAATTCTTTATTAATTTTATTTTAAAGACAATTGTTGATGTACAAATCTAGTCAATTAAAGTCCAAAACCCAAATCGCAAATCAAGAATGCAAAATAACAAGAAAGAGAGAGAGAGGAAGAACAAGAAGAGACAAGAAAGTTTTTAACGTGATTCGACCTAAATCAATGCCTACATCTACAACTATTTATCTCTGTGTATTTTGGTCGAGTAACAATATATCTTGATTGTCTCCCTTATACAATGATTTTAATCCCTATTTATAGTGGCTGGGGTGTTACAATTTGAATGTAATAGAAAAAAATCATGAATTGATTAGACTTCTGTAATAGACAATATTTGATTTGGAAACATATTTCCATTAATTAATTTTCAATTTTGAAAGTTGACTCCTTCTCGGATTAAATCACATTAAACTTTTGAATGATGGTTGGGAAAGCATGCTTCGAGCTGTAGGCTGAGTCTCATCCTTAACAACTTAAAGCTATATGTAAGGTTGCTTTAATCCTTATTGACCAGCGATCTGCGTTCATATTTGGTAATCTGATGACTTGCTCCAATGACCTCAATCTGAGATAAATTGGGCCCTCATCAGTTGGGCTTATCTATTGGACTTTAACTAGTCTATTTGTATAGCCCTAAAAATACCCACGACAACAATACTATCCATTTAAATTTTTTAAATAAAAAATAAACCCTAATCACTATTTACTAAACCTTAACCAATAAATCATCAATCTTAATTGTAATGACCAAGATTAGGGCCTACGAGTTTTTTTTAAGATGATATTAAGACAATTACATTAATAGGACAAAGAGGTCTTTTGGATAAAATGATTCTTTGAACGAGTCAAGGAGGTGTGAAACAATATATATGGTGGTAAATTTTCATTGAGTTCCATATAAAATACAGGTCTTCAATTGCCTGACTTAAGCTTTCAGCCAACCAATTAAAGCCTAAAGATTTAGGGTAGTTTAGAATGCTGTCAAGCAGAAAGAAAAAGAAGGGAAGAGAGGAAGGGAAGAAAGTGAAAGAGAAGGGTAGAAAAAAGGTAGGTTAATGTTTCACCCTAAGATCAGTTGGTAGTATATTTTGTTGAAAATACAAGATGGACATACTAAGATGGACTTTAAGGTTAAAAGAGGCTAATTGTAAAAAAAAAAACAAAAAAAAGTCTAGAAATAGGTGAAATTTGAAATTGGCTACTTGAGACTTGAAGAGTCCTTGAGGATGTTTGAGGTATAAGTTGTGTACATTTATCATCCCATTTATGTAGGGTATAGAAGTACTTGGTAAATAATTGCAATGGACTTAGGAAATTGATTGAGAAAATGTGATCAAGGATATGATGAGTAGGTTATGGAAGTAAATCATTAGGAATCATGAGAGTAATGGACTTAGGAAAAGAGTTTGAATAAATTGGGAGGTTATAATGAAAACCACCAAAAAGCATAGGACAAGATTTGCATAATTAGGGGAGATAGCACTAAAGGTTGGGCTTAAGGATTCATGTAAGAAAGAAATAGAGGAAAGGAAATATAAAAGGGAATTAGTAAACATAGATACAGATAACAAAAAAAAAAGGGATCATAATAAGACTTAGGGCAAATAGAAAATGAATTATAAGAAGGTAAGTGATGAGTGAGTAATAGATTAGACATGAATCACATAGAAAAAGAAAAAGGAATCATACAACCAAGAAGAAGAGTCTAGGACTTGTGAAATTAGTATAGTTCAAGCGAGGTTATGGTCATGTATAGAAATGAAAAGACAAAAGATAAGGAGAGACAAAGAGATGAATGGATTGTTGCATGGGCACTACATATATTGTATAGAGATTCCTATGTATGAATTTTAGTTCATTATTTCCTGGATTTTGCATATGAATTTTGTATTTATTTTTTTAAGAATTATATATTTTTCCATATGGTTTTAAAACACGTATTATATGGAGACTCTTTGTGAAAAATGGATTTTGAAAATAAGAAATATAGAGAAAAAAGCAACATGGTTCATTTTATTTTGGTTTCAGAACAAGGTTTTTTGTTTATTTATGGGAATTTAAGAAATGAGGTTTCTTGATTTTGTTTTTATAAGTTTTTTAAGATTTACAATTTATTTGAAAATGGTATTGATATAGGAAGATTGATACAATTTCTTGATGTCACAAGAGATTGAAGTAGATTGAATCAAAGGCTAGAGTTGTGTTGGGGGGGTTGAAGTGTGGTCTGGGAACCACAATATATGGGAGTTATGTTATCTATATGTGTGAGCACATGTGTGTGTGCTATATATAATGACAATTTTGTGGCCAATTGTTTAGTATCGATGTAGATTTAATGGATATAGAGGGGGATTACGTTCAATTGGATCAAGGAGTTGACCTTGGTCTAATCCCAATTAGACCATATTGTAAGGTGTAGAGGCCTAGCTCTTGGTTTTGTGAAAACATTTTAGAAGGAAATGATTTTTCATGGAATTTTTTGAATTAATTTAAAAAGAGTTTTGTAATATGAAATTGTTTTTAAAGGAAATGAATTTGAAATTGCTTTTATATCTTAATTTAATTTGGTTTTAAGAATATTTACATTTCACCCTTACTTTCAAATAAGTGATTCTTGTATATATTCACTAAACCATTAGTTTGCCCTAGTTCAAACTTCTTGATTTTTTTTAGGAAACAGCTTGAGATGACCTGCTAGAGAATCAATAATAGCAAATTAAGATAGCGTTTTGGATTCATCAGACATATGGTTATATATATACACTTTATGTAAAAGAAAAGAAATATTTTGATATATGATATTAAGTGTTATATTATCAGTGTTTTATATTTAGATTCATTTAGGTGATTGAGATGTATGACTTAATATCCAACTTGTAGGCTTTCCTGATTGCAATAAGATAGATTGGTCAAGGGCAGTCAAGATCACAGGTTGGAGGTCTAACATTAATCATGAAATACAAAATTCTTAAATACTAAATTATAAACCATAAACTCCTAACCACTAACCCTATCCACTAATCATTAAACTCTAAATCCTAATGAATAAATCTTAGCCTTGAACAATTTATTTTGTTGAGAATGTTTTTCTCCCATAAATTGATAGACAAAATATGCTTATTATTATAATTAAAAAGATAATAAATTTTACTTTGAAAATAAGGTTTTCAATGCATAATAAATATTCTTTAACCTATGTCCTTAGGGCATGGCTAACAAATGCCTTTTTAGTAGTTCCAAGTAATAAATGCGACTAATTGTGGTTGGAGATAAATTGTCATTGGTATAAGAATTTAGCCTCTTGCACTAATCAACAACCTTTTTAAGTATATATTTTTCTTCTCTGGGATCATTGATTTACAAGTAGCTATTGTATTTATTTTGCATACAATTTTTTTTAAATGGGCAATTCTAAAAACATAATCAAATGTTTAAAATTTACATATTTTAAAAAAATTATTTACAAAGTCAATATTTATTGATTGGCCTTGGTTAATATGGAATTGCTTTAAAATATGACATTTTGTAAATATAATGTATATGACACACTAAACTCAAATGATGAATTTCATGGTATTCTATAAAAGGTTAAACAATGTTGTATGTATATTTTTTTTATTGACACAAATGCCAATTGATTCTAGTTAGGTTAAAATATGCCAAACTCCCTATACTTTGGATGATGTGTTAGAAATTTCACATATGGATCTACATAATTCATAATTGAAGTATGTTAAGGTAATTTGCCCATTTAGTGACATAAAGTTGGGCTTCACTGTGTACTTAGGCTTGGACTCTAGACTGCCTATGATGGATAGAATTTTTGACCTATCTATTTCTATTTAAATATGAGTCCCTACTCTTTAACCTAAGTTAAACTATATTTACACATTTGTTGCAGTAAAATTTTTCTCAAAACTAGGGTTGCTTGAAGGGGATTCTGTCATATCTTATTGTTGGGATCAGGCTAGGAGAAAGTTGGTGTGGTAATCATGGATTTTACAATGGATTGAGATATGGTTAAATTTAAGATTAAATTCTATATTGTTTCCACACTCTAATTAGGATATGATAACACAATTAACCGATCTAGTTTTTTAAATTATTCCCACATAATATGCATATAATTCTATATATATGTTTGCATTATGCATATATGATTGGAAATGTATGATTTCATATATGTTTTGAGGCAACTCTTGTATATGACTAAATATGTGTTTTAAATTATGATTGAACTATTGCATATAATTCGGGGTATTTGAAACAAGTTTGTGTCCAAAGTAATAGTATTTGTACCTTTTTTGATTAAAAAAATTAACCATTTCATGAGAATCTTTCTTAGAGAATTATTTGCAAAATGTTTGCATTTTAAAGTTCAAAATTTAGGATTTTTTCTCAAAGAAAATAATAGGTACAATTGCAAAGATATAATCGACTATGGCCATTTTTAAAATCAAAATTTTTGGCTGTTTTTCTTTAAAATTTTTAATGGGTTAATTGTAAACATAAATTTAGGATGAAATGGAGTTAAAATTGCATAAAAAATAAAAATTGAACCTAGATTCATAGGTCTAACAGCTTTGGGCCGCACCACTGGACTTTGCACTTCCTTATTTCTATTACTTTATTTTATAAGTTAATGTAATTTTATAATCAGGTGATATTTGGTGGGCCTAATTAAGATCCATATGTACATTGGGCACATGAATGCCACACGCCACCTTCTTGGCATCAAATGGTGGCACTGCTAACACTATTGAGCTCCACTTTTTTAGCTCTATTTTTTGAATGTTTTTTTTTTAGAATTTTCTAGAATTAAAATAATTTTGCATAAATTTTGCCCAATTTATATATATATATATATTATTTGAAGTTATTTGGGCCTGAATTTTTTTATGTGATTCTTAATATTTAGGCTAGAGCATATAATTATTGTAGAATTTTTGGACACTGTTTGGCCTATAAACTGATTTTAGCAAGTTTATGTGTATAATAAATAATTTTGTTGGAATCATTTGACTTGTGTTATGCCATTGAAATTTTGTGTAATTGTGAGCTTACTTATCATGGGCCTAGTTACATAGAATTTTTGGAAATTGAATGATTGAAATGTTAGATGGATTAAGGAGAGTGTTATATTAATAATATTTAAATACCCTATCAGTATGATATTATTAATATAACTCATTGGCAATAACACAAGGGCATAATTAAAATTATGTTCTGTAAATCTTAAACACCCTATTGGAGTTGGGTTTTAGGGATAGAGTATTTAAGGTCTTAAATACCCTTCGGTATTAGATCTTATGATGTAATACTATGTTAAAATTGCATAGTTTTGAGATAATTCTAGCATGATTAAAGTTGGACATGTGTTAATGGAATTTATGATTAATTTCATAAATTGTTCTTCCTCAATTTTATGGTCTATGCAATTGATTTTTGAGGAAACATTGAATGAGACATGTTATGAGGATTGGGCTAAGCTGTTAAAATTATTTCTGACAAATCACCAACTTAAACTTGGCATAGAAAGAAAAAGAGCCAAAAGGTAATGACGATTCCACTTTAGCGTAATGGCTCTTTATGAGGAGCGAATACACTTGGACAGTGTGAGCTTGATGACTATAAAGTACTTTATGAGTAAAACCATAGGTTATTGCTTCTCTTTGTTGGGAAAGACCAAGTATGATAGTGTTAGTGGAATTCATGAGCACATCATAAAGCCGGTGCATTTCCATAATTGCTAGAAGGAGATAAAAGTGGAGTTGGAAGAGAGTTATCTTATATGGCATGCTTTAGAGTCTCCTCTCCCTCAATTTGATGTTTTGAAAACATCATGTTATACCAAGAAGGGTGAATGAACTATTAATGAAATAATCTACATTGTTAGTTAGGTAGGATACAATATGTGGAAAGGAAAGATTCACAATACTCACTTTGTTTCTCATGGATTAAGTCTTGAACATGGAAGTAAGTCACATCAAAAGGTAATAAAAGGAAAATCTAATTCAAAGAAACGAAAGGTGATGAAGATGCGTAACAAGGGTCAAGAAACTTTTGTTTAAAGGGAATGGTAGGTTTTGCCAAAGGTATGGGCATTTGAAAGCCAACTATTTTAAGTTGAAGCAATGGATTGAAAAGTAGAAGCAAGGCGTTGAGAAATAAGATGAGAGCAAGTGGTGAAGAACTGGTAGTCAAACTAGGCAATGATGATAAAATGCAGTGAGGATATCCAATGATGTGGTATAGAAGTCTAAGTTATGTCCTTGGGAGAAATTGATGACTAAACAAAAAAAAATGGATTCTACATAACTTAGATTTCAACATATTTGTGATTGTATCAAGAGAAATCCCTCTATTAGAGTTAAAGCAAGAAAGAAAGCCTGAAAATAAAATGTAATAGAGTTAATTCATCCTAACATTAGTGGGGCGATTACACCAAGTATTTTGGGTGGATATCGATACTTCATCACCTTTATAGATGGCTGCTTGAAGTCAAACTGGGGAATAGGATCACATGTGTTAATTTCAATTAAAGTGGTAAGTACTATGGTAGGTATGATGAGATGAGAATAATTCCTAATGTGTTTGCCATGTATCTCCAGGAATATGGAGATTAAGGTGAGATACCCCATGCCAGGGACACTCAAGCAAAATAACATTGCAAAAGGAAGGAATTACACATTAATGGATATGTTGAGGTGCATATTGATGCACTTGGCTCTGCTTGACTTTCATGGAGTGATGTTTAATAAAAAAAAACCACTGTGTATGCCTTAAATCAAGTCCCTAGCAAGTTTATGCCTAAGACTCTACTTCAGTTATTGTTTGGCAAGAAGCTTAGTCTAATCCAATATGACCACTTAAGTATATGTTACCACAATATTGTTCAATGGAAGTAGGTGGGCTGTCAAAAGTTCGGCCCGATTTTTTTTGGTGTCATAGGGGAGGGATTGATTAACCTTTCTAACGTATATTTAGTCATACTGGCATGGCCTCACTGATTTGTTTTCAATCGGAGCATCAAGCAACATAACCTGATTCTACCTAACTAAACCCCATGCAATAAGGGATGCATGGATTTTTGAGAAGAAAGGAGCAGTGGTGTTCCCCCCCTCGAATTACCCGGATCCCACAAGTGAATAGAAAGTTGGATTTACATTAGATCTCACCCAAATCACCCCATCTATCCTCCTGAGGAGAAGTTTGGTTTCAAACCTCGGTTCAAGCAGGAGAAGTATGCCATGCTACCAGAGATTATTGGTAGGTACTTCATTAGATATTATAACAACTCCTAATGTAGTAAATTTAATTTTCTGACTTATACCATTGAAATCATTGAGTAAGTCTTTACTATTTCTTTTATAGACTAGTTAGATAATGGGAGCAAATGATAACATAACATCACTGTTGATGGGAAACAAGTTATTATTCCATTGGTACCTTCGTTAGTTGAAGTGTATGAGATTGATCTAGAAATTGATCGAGTTTAATCATCCATAGAAGATAAGTAGCTAGGAACTCCAATAATGTAGAAGTCTTAATAATAAGATCCCTTAAAGCTCATAGGTAGCAATCACAAATGTTCATTATCTACAAAAGCACAAGTTTGATATCGATGAGGACATTGATCCCATTAACTTTTCAGAAGCCATTTTCCATCTGAATTTGTAAAATGAATGAACATTATAAAGGATGAACTGGCTTCAGTGCATGAAAGCTATGTACAGGAACTTGTGTAGTTTCCTATTGAATGTAAGCTTGTTAAATGTAAATGGGTTTTCAAAACCAAAAAGGATGCCAGAGGGGACATTGATTAAAGAAACTTTCTTGTCAGTTTTGATTAAAGACTTGTTTTGAGTTATTACGCCGTTGGTAGCTTATTTTGAGCTAGAGCTTCATTAGATGAGATAAGCAAGTTTGGCCCTCCTAAATGATAATTTGTTAGAAATAGTTTACATGAACTAATTAAATGGTTTCCAAGAGAAGGAAAAAAACACTTGGTATGTGAGTTAAAAGATCCATATTCCAGTGTCTAAACAATGGTACCTCAAGTTTAATGAAATAATTACTTCTCTTGGACTCAAGGAGAATAATGCAGGTTAACGTATTTATTTTAATATGGATGTAGGCAAATATTTGATCCCAATACTCTAAGTGGATGATATTCTCCTTGCAAGTAATAATATAAGCCTCATGATAGAGACAAGATAGATACTGTCGACTTATTCATGAGGGATCTCATTGATACTTTTTTGTGCTAGGCATATAGATCCACTTGATAGATCCTAGGATCTCGGCTTGTCTTAAAGATTGTTATTGAGAATGTGCTTAAAAGGTTCAAAATATTTTATGTGCTCTCAAGGTATTACACTCTTCTAGAGAGATAAGTTTCTTTCCAGTGTCCTCAAAATAATGTAAGTCCAAATATACGATGTAGGTCCTATATGCTTCCAATTGTCGGAAGCCTATTGTATGTTCAAGTGTGTACACATTCTGATATTGCTTATGTGATTGGTATACTTGGAGACACTTGAATGATCTAGTTAGGAATATTGGATTGCTATAAAGAAAGTTATAAGGTACTTGCAGGGTACAAAGAATTTCATGTTGACTGATCACAAATTTGGTGATCTAGTGGTTATAGGCTACTTTAACTCTAATTTTACAGGGTACTTAGATGATGAGAAACTGACATTTGATTACATTTTTATGATGATAGGAAGAGCTGTTTTATGGAAAAATATTGAGTGGTTAATAACAACAACCTTTATTATGGAATCAAAGTGTGTTGCATATTGTGAAACCACTTATAAGCCTATTTGGTTAAGGAATATGATAGCTGGATTCATATTTATAGAGAGCACTTCTAGGACCTTAACCAAATATTGTGACAATGCTGAATAGTACACTTCTCTCAAAATGATAAATGTGTTGTTCGTATAAAGTGTTTTGATATTGAATATCATTTTGTTGAAAAGGAGGTTCACAAGCATTATACATATTGCCACAAATCGTATGCTATGAAGACTTGGTCGTAAAACTGTTAGCAAACAAGTGATTAAAATGAGTTTGGCTAAACCTTTTGGTGTTCAGGATCAGTGAAAGTTTCACATTTCATATTGAAATGATGAACTTGTGTTATTGTTTATCTCAAGATATGTTAAAAGAAATATTCATGTTCTTGCCATATTTATGCACATTTTCTAGTTATGACATGTTATTAGAGATGTTTAAACCCTGTCTTATTATTGTGTTGAGAATGTTAATCCTCATTTGACATTTTGGGCAGATGCTAGGACCATTGAGTGAAGATTTATATATAGTCATAATTTTCATTATGTGAATCTCGTTATGCACATTATAAGTTGATATCCCTATTAGATATCAATTCTTTTAGTTGACAAGGTGTAGGCATTCAAAATGTATGACATCAGTATCCCTATCGGATATGTTTTTCTGCATTATTGATGCTTATGGTCTTAATTTGACCTATGGTTGTAATAGTACCATGATTATCTTGGCATTACTTAAAGTGGTCACTATTTATGAATTATGTGGTCCAAGTGAGAGATTATTGAAAATTTCTCATATGGACTTGCATAATTCATAATTGAAGTGTATCAAGGTAATTGGCCCCATTAGTGACAAAAAGTTAGGCTTAACTAAGTACTTAGGCCTAAACTATATACAAGGTTAAGATCCTATAGTTTATAGGATTTTTGACCCATCTATTTCTATTTAAGCATGGGTCCTTACTCTTCAATCCTAAGCTAACCTGTATCTACCTATTGGTTGTAGTAAAAGTTCTCTCCAGACTAGGGTTGCTTGAGGAGGGATTCTGTCATATCCTATTGTTGGGATCATATTACATTGCAAAAAAAACATGCTATTTAGTGGTTGTTAATTAAACCGCCTTAATATTTTGTGGCTTTTTTAACATTAGTAGTGATTTAAGTGCTAACTGTCGCTATGTTAATGTAGAAGCCCTTTCATTTTAGTGTGGTGCAGCGATTCTTCAATCCGATCTGAAATTGCTCTAAATAAAAAGGCCTCCTCCATTTTCATTAGACACCAAATTCAGGTCATGATGATGGCCTTCATTTTTACTTC
The DNA here is from genome assembly GCA_026873985.1 of Saraca asoca. Classification (NCBI taxonomy): domain Eukaryota; kingdom Viridiplantae; phylum Streptophyta; class Magnoliopsida; order Fabales; family Fabaceae; genus Saraca; species Saraca asoca. Next base: position 13,708 of record JANHAO010014573.1, read on the forward strand.
TTATGGTTGTCTTTTCATAATTATTTGCAGGTGGATAACTTAGATTCCTTAATGCATCGAGCCATTGCTGCGGCATCTTCAATGCTAGATCTTCAAGGTAAATGTTGAATGTTCTAATTATGAACTTTTTGCCTTTTAGATCTGCAAAGTTTGAGGTGTATATTTTCCAAAGGTTTTTTATGTCACTTTTCTTGATTCCTTTTCCAAAAGATTGATATGACAGGATCCCTAGCTATATTAAATCAAAGCTTTTGCTATTTCAGCGAGAAGGGGTTAGGTAGTGGCTCTTTATTTTTCCTTATAGGTAGTAGATAGTAGTCTGAATCATCTCTCAGCTGTTGGGATCGGAACAAGAAAAGGGAGTGGGAAAATGGCAGTAACACTGTGGTTAGCTCGATTTGGATCCAGAAACAGGCCATTCTATTGGGTTGTGGCCACTGATAGCAGGTCCCTTAGAGATGACAAGCATCTCGAAGTCCTAGGTTACTACAATCCCTTATCAGGTTCATCACTCCAATCTGCATTTTTGTAAGGGAAATATGGTTCTTGGAAAAACATTGGAAGATAACTCTAGATGTAATGTTTATCCGTTTGCCTGCTCCTTCCAACAATAAGCAATGAGAAGGAAGAGAAGTGGTTTATTGATGCTAATTATTTCTTTTTAACTCGCGTTGCTTCTGAATAGGGCAAGATGATGACAAACAAATGGGTTTGAACGTTGAAAGACTGGTGTGAGTACTTTCCTACAATTTTTAGTTTTGTAATATGTCAATTTGAGGGAAATTATTGATAATTGATCGGATTCAATTGTTGCTCTCTCAATTTATTTGCATAGCTTTTTATGTTAGCTGCCTTGTAATGTTTCTGAATTCTGAGTCTTTGTGAAACGTATGTGAAATCCTTGCTTCTGGAGTTATACTTGAAATTTCAAACATATTTCTTCACTATTTGCCCCTTGGTTCTCTAAATTTAAAAATTTCCCAGCGTCCTAAACGATAGCTTTTTCTTGACTATTTGCTCTTATATTTTTTAAATCTTTAAAAATTTAAAAATGTGTATTAAATTGTTGTTTCATGTCTCTTGGTCTACACAGTTAAGTATTAGTGCCATGTCCCTGTCAGGTGGATTTTTGTTCTTTGTTTCAGACTTTTTTACTTCATATAATTCAAACTAGTGATTTTTTGGCTAAGAGCCTAAGACTACCATTTCCAATGAATTGAAGGAATGCAAAATGACAATTTTTTGATTACTTTAATTACTGCTTTATCTCCTTATGAACAACATTAGCTGGGTGTTTTTATTGATAATGTAATGGTTTTATATTTGTAATCCAGGTATTACCCTCATCAATAAAACCCAAAAAAAACAAGGGTATGTTTCTCTTTTTCTCATCCTGTTTTCGTCTTATTGGTTTGCTTCTTTAAAGTTCAAATTGATTTAATGCTTTCTTGGTTGCTCTTCTTTCATGCAAGCTAATGTAAGTATTAACAAATTTTCTCTATGCTATTTAATAATCTAAAATGCTATATGTT
>JANHAO010014574.1:0-15244 GCA_026873985.1 Saraca asoca
TGAATGAATATTTAGTGATCTAGGAAGCATTGATCTCAAGTTGATTCCCTTAGCTGGTTGCTTGTTGTTGTTATTTTTGTTTCTGATAGTGTAGTTAGTTTAGTATAGTTTCTGTTGGTTTCAATTCTGCCAACCCCCCCCCCATTCAGCTCCTAATATCATTGATATTATCATCCTAAAATAGTCCTTAGGTTCGACCTGGGTTGTCTATGCTACAAGTTAGTTTAGGTAGCTTTAGTTTATAAATTTCTAATTTGATGACTTCGACATGCCTGTATCAACCTTATTCTACACAAGCTAATTTTAGTTTAGGAACCTTATTCTACTTAGGGACCTTATTCTACACAAGCTAATTTTAGTTAGGAACAAAAATATGAGGAACGCTAGAAGAAGGGCTTGAACCTCTAACCTCATGATTAACAACCACACGTTTTAACTAATTGAGCTATTCCAGCAGATACAACTAATAATTGTTTTCAATTCTCTTGTTCATTCAAATGCCTGAGATCCATAAATATTTTTCTTACTAGGTTCCTGTAATAAGCTAAATTTAAAAAAAATTTAAGTCAAATCCAACAAATAGGATCATGGAATTTACATTTTCTAAAAAAAGCCAATGGCCAATGTTTGCTAGATATTAATAAATAATGTGTGTTTGAAACAAAAGGTTCTACCATATCATATTTCATTTTCCAAAGGCATAAAAAAAATGCAAATCAAGCTAGCAGCTATTCATTATATATAACGTGGCACCTTGTCAATACTAGACTTTTAAAATAATTAGAAACACAATCCTATTTTAATTGCTCATCAATGAGTTAATTAAGGATGTTTTAGAAATCTTAAATTGGATTAGAATCAGTCATAGTCAAGAAAAAACAAGATTCTAGTTATGCTCTTAATTCACAATTCCATAAAGACATAGGCAGACAAGAATATGTACTCATTTGACTTAACATTGGAATATATAGCCAATTGAATAGATGTAAGTACTCAAATCTTAGCATTGACACTTACAATTTTGATCTAAACTAAGCTCTAATAATTGTTTGATTTTGGGTAGAGATAGTAGGTTGGACATTCTATTTTTTGAAAAAAAAATATACAAAGATAATAGCATCATCTTGAGCGGAACTTTAATTATTCAAGTTAAGAATAATCAAAACTAAATCCAAACCAACAACTATTCTAAAAAGAAAATTCAAATTAAATCATTTTTTTAAACAAATCATATTAGTCTATATAATTCTAAATTTGTCTATCTAATTATTAACAGAAAACAATGTTCACCTCATTTGAGTGAAACTCACAAAAGTCTCACTTGTGTGAGGGATTTGAATTATACAATTATTTTGAGAGTCATTTCATACTTTATAATCCTTATTTACCTGTAATAATCTGTTTTTGTTCAAGAATTGAAAGTATCACAAAACCATTGGAATCTGGAACAATATTGTATATAATCTTACTTAACCCTTGCAAGAATAAGTCCACAACTTCATTTCCACCAATTCAAACTATAATAATCATCATCAATGAATAATTGACAAATAAATCAAAACTAACCTAATATCCAAAGCAAGAACCAACAATGAAGAGAAAAATAGCAGGGATGCACAAAGCTAAATAGAAAAAAGTAAAGTACAGGGACAACATTAATTGATTCATCATCTTCCTACAAAAGTGTTGCACCAGTTATTGTGCTTCCAACACTATACATGGCCCACAAAAAAAATGAAGATTAAAATTAGATTTGGACCATTTATGATAGCAAGGAGACAAAAGCAGTCACCATTAGCACTAGCAAGGATTGGCCATTTGATTCAAAGCAAGACTTAAGAGTGATGTACAAGTACAACCACTATAATAAAGCATAAGGAATCCTATGCAAAATGTTAAATTGAGCTACAGACCCTGCAAAAAGATATTGTGAAGGAAATTTTCTGGGTACACCAAGAGTACTAGCAAGGTTGTACTCTAAACCTAACGCCCTAACGGGGCTTGTGATGGCTCAACCTTTAGGCAATAGTACAGTAGTGAACTAGTTATAGCTTAAACACCATATTCCACAGCAAGGAGATAATCCTATTGTAATACGGAATGTAAAAACAGGCCAAAGATCATGGGTTTAATGGGTTAATCCATTGACTTCATGCAGACTAGGCCTATTTTATAGACATGTATTTCAAACAAATTTTTACGAGCAAGTTCGTATGAACTTCAAACTGTGTGTGTCCTATTGTCACAAATCGAGACTTGTAATCAAATTTGATAAGCAAATGTATTCAAATTCAAATGAAACTTAACAAAAAAAATTAAATATGAAAAGAAGATCGTGTGGCATGAATTTAAAAGAAAATGCATGTGTAGATTATTTTTTCTATTTTTCTCCATTTTGAGGATAATTATGTAATTTTGACCAAGATAACTTGTTCAATGAAAGTAAATAAGCACATGATTATCATGCTTGAATTTTTATCTTGGCGTTAATGTATTATTGCATGTTAGATCTCTTTTGTGCTAGGTGAAAAGCCTTTATGTCAACTCAGAAAAAATATGTCCTCTTGTATCATTAAGACTTTGACGTAGAATGCTCTTTAGGAGGGTCTGATGACCCAGCTGGACATCAAGGTATTAGTCTAAGTATATAGCTTGGTGCCTCTCCTACACACTCGGAGTCTTGTAAGGAGACTTTATGTGAATAAAAGAAATAGCCTTTTTTCAATTAAAATATTATCCCATGACTTTACCCACTTTTAACCACATTCATCCACATATGTTCGAATTGCATGAGTACATTTTGTTTGCCAATGTAAGTGAATTGGTTGCCTATATACATAAATTGGTTGCTTATATGCTATGTGTTTTGTAGCTTATGGTTGCTCAATGTGATATTGTGGGTGTTGGCTGTTATTTTTTGAAAGTAAAATAGTGTATGATCGATTGGCTGGCTTATTCTCAAGTTCTAAGTAAGTGCTGAGTAAGAGACTAAGCACCACATGTTTTGATAATTGAGTTGCCAAACTATGATGGTCTAGTATAGAGTGTGGTTAAGACCACGTTTTTCTATTTTTTATTGCACCTTTTCAATACACTAACTATGTTAAAGAAAATGACGTCTATTAAACACTTTGATGCAATTGATATTGCAACTGAGAATCACGAAAGTCCTGCTGAAACTATAAGTGTTAATGGTGAAATCTAGTTCTACTAAATTCCTGTCAACTGAGATCAGTTCTTGAACCCCAAATTGTTTTCAAGTTAGCGAAATGAGAGATAAGGAAGGTAATGAAGATGGAGAAGAGGAAGAACAACAATGGCATGCAATATTTTTAATGTGGTTCGACTAAAATCAGGCAGTATTGGTCCCTACGTCTATAGTAACTTTTATTAATCTGAAGAAAATTCTACAGAATTTCAGCATAGCAATTTCAGCTTGCTTTACAAGGATCCTCCTTTTCCTATTTATAAAAGCTGAGAGGTTACAAGTGTAATTTTACATGTTGTAAATAAGTTACATCAAATATTAAATGTACAAGACAATATAAACTCCTATAAATTGGCTTTTGCAAGTTACTTTTTGTAGGGTGGGTCCTTTGTCTATGAGCTAAAGGAAGCTTGTCTGGTGCTCTGTTCTTGTTGAACCTTTTGGCTGGGCAATGTGCCTCACTTCGCGGGCTAAGACCCCTGGCTTGGGGTCACTGCTAGCCTTCATTTAGTGAGATCAAGTTCGCTTATAGTGAAACGAGCTCGCATAGGATCAGTTATCGAGTGTGCGAGTCAGGACTTAGTGTCCTCATCCTTGGTAAGCTAGAGTCCTTTTGCTTGGTCTTAACTTTTGCCGAGCCTTTATCAGTCTACTTTGCGAGACCGATTTTTGTCCTTAACAATAAGAAATTTATAAAGCAAAAAAATCCTTGAACTCTTTCAAAGAGCCAAAAATTAGGAATTTCTTAAGCATAGAGTCTCAAATCTTGAAGTTAACGCGAGAGTCAAAGGCATGAGGACTAATAATGCTCCATAAATTGGCAAGTGGCTTTTTAATATTGGGAACACTCATAAGGATTTGAGGGATGTTATGAAGGACCTTACCAATGAGGTGAAGGATATATTAGCAAATCTTCATGGTGAGATAAATGACATAGCAACCTCAGTGAAGGTACTGATGATGGCTATTAGGAATGGTTTGCAAGAGGGTGGTATCTCATAGTGAAGGCAAAAGGTGATGATTCCCAAACAAAGGCCATATATGCAGGGGAGAGAGATGCATAGAAGCTTAAGAATTTTGTGTTTAGTATAAATTAATATTTCCAAGTAGTTGGCATAACTTTTGAGGAAGCTTAGCTGAATAAAGCTACTAGATTCCTCATAGACAATGTTAAGGTTTGGTGGAGGACAAAGTATCAAGAGATTGATAAGAGAAGGTATAGCATCAATACTTGGGAAGAACTTAAACAGGAATCAAAGGTGCACTTTTATAAAAAAAAAAATGTTGACTATCATGGCTAATGGAAACTAAGAAAGCTAAGACAAATAGGATTAGTTTAAGACTATGTGAAGAAGTTCACAACCTTCATGCTAGATGTAAGAGACATGACTAAAAAGGATAAGTTATTTTATTTTGTTGATGGTTTATCACAAGAAGTTGTCATAGAACTCCAAAGAAGAAGATTTTAAAGCCTCATGGAAGTAGTGACTATAATCGAGCGCTTGTCTAACTAAGATATTAGCCTTCTTAGCTTGAAGTCTCATAACGGGCTCGCATACTACTAGTGGTAGCCAGTTAGGCAAAGGTGGCAAATCCAAGAGTGGGGAGGAAACAATTGAGCAACTTCCTATTTACAAGTTTCAACATCATCTCGGACGTCTAATAGCAAAGGGAAGTTAAAGACTATAGCCAGTTTCTTATGTAATAGGCCACACAGAGTGGCAGAGTGTCCACAAAAGGCTGTCTTGAATGCCTTAGGAGCCCAACTTCAAGAGGAGGTAAAAAGAGGCAATAAGGGTGGCAATGAAGGTTTTGATAGGGAGGATATGTACTGCACTAGGATTTGTGTAATCCAATTCCTAAAGCTCCAAGATAAACAAGACAACAAGGTGGGGTAGAACCCAACCCTACCAAAGGTCTATTCGCACAAGGAGTTGTGCAAGTCTGATGGTACTAGTTTGCATAGTATTAGCAAAAGTAGTAGACGAGGCACTTCAAGAGAGATGTGTGAAATAGGAAAATCCTTTTAAGGAGGAGTCTATAAAAGAGGCAGAGAGCATAGTGTGTGTCTAAGGAGTAGTTGCCTAACACATACATTTTATTTATATTATTGTGATATTCTTGCATGCAAAGACATTCACTTAGTCATGAGGATCAACTTATGGAAATGACTTAAACTCACTTTTGCTTTGAGGGTGCTAGATTTTAGTTACAAGAGGAGTTTGTGGCAATAAATTTAGAGAGCACGAACATGTGCAAGCTAGAAACCCTATCGACCATGATAGGGGGACACTATCAAGGTGTCATGTTTGAGTGATCTTAGAGACATCGAATAGTTGTCGAGTTCATGTTTAAAGAGTGATGATGTTTGAGTAGTAGAGTACGTAGTGAAGTATAATGGATTATCAAAACCATATGAGCCAACTTGTAAGCAAGAAATGAGACTTGCAAACAAGCCATGCTTGTCAGCAAAGTATGACACTTGCACCAAGATAAGACATGAGACTTGTGTCTCTCACACCAATGAAATGGGACATTAGATGTAGGGTATATTAGTAGTAGGCACACCAAAAATGCCTACCTTATGCTTAGCTACAAAGATAATTATCTCAAGAGCAACAAAGAAAAGCTCACTTTTCATCATTAATGATAAGTCAAAGAGACAAGTAGAAGAAAGTCTAAGAAAAGCTAAAGAAGAGCATACCAAAGACTTTCAAGGAACAATACCAAATTGAAGTGTTGAAGATAAAACATCAGAGAAGTACAAATAGACAGGTAGAGAAAAAGTCGAGGGCGGAACTCAAGGGAAGTAGAGTAAAGGTTCTCTTGAAGTTGTGTTAGATTGAGTCATCAATGAGGACATCAAAATTTTCAAGTGGGAGAAAATGTCACAAATAGGGGCTTGTGACCAAATTTGACAAGCAAATGTGCTTGGATTTACACGAAACATGGCGTAAAAATCAAGCATGAAGAGAAAATCGTGTGGCACAAATTTGAGAGAAAATGCATGTCTAGAGTATTTATCCTATTTTTCCCTGTTTTGAGGACGTTTATGTAATTTTGATCAAGGCAACTTATCCTGTGTGAGTAGATAAGCACATTGTTGTGATCTTTGAATTTTTATTTTCGCGTCAATATATTATGGAGTGTTAGATCCCTTCTAAGTTAAGAGAAAAGTCCTTATGTCAATTAAGAAAAAGTATGTCCACTTATATAATTAAGACTTTGACTTATAATGCTCTTTAGAGGAGAGTGTCTGATGACCTGGATGGGCATCAAGGCAATAGTTTATGGGTATAAGTGTGTGGTTTGGTGCCTCCCCCACACACTCAGAGTTTTGTAATAAGACTTTATATGAATGAAAGAAGTAATCCCTTTTCAATTGAAATATTGTCTTATAAATTTATTCGCTTTTGACTATATTCATTTGCATATATTTGAATGGCATGAACACTTCTTGTTTGCCAATATGATTGAATCGGTTGCCTATATACATGAATTGGTTACTTATATGTTATGTGCTTTGTTGCTTATAATTGTCTCGATGTGATATAAATTGTGGATATTATTTGTTATTTTCGAAATTAAGATAGTATATGATCGATTGGTTAATTTATTTTCAAATACCAAGTGTCAAGTGAAAAAATTAAGTATTGTATATTCTGACAATCGAACTACCAGACTATGATACTATGCGTCACATTCCATCGGTTTTACCTCTAAATGTAATATCTAGAATAATAAATGGCAATCTTTGCTCTCTTTTTTTTCCAGCTAAAAAAAAAATGGAAAGTCATACTCTAAATCAGCAAGAATTGACAGTTAGTTTGTCAAACCGTTTGTCTCTTCCTATTGGTCCAGAGTACAACTCAATCGTTTTTTTCTTTTTTTCTTTTTTTTTGGGTGTGCAAGAATCAAGAGTATTTAAGACACTATTGATTGAACTTTGAAGCTTAACTAATCCAATCAATTAAGTGGTTTCTTGCTGTTAGTCTTCCTAGTAGAAATAATGGACGGTTGATCTAAAAAGAGAACGGTGGACGTGAAGACTATTCAAGTCATTGCGCTAACGGGGTGTAATTCAAGCTTGCAGAAAATATGAAACAACCTGCAAAATTGAATTGGAAATGATACATAATAAATAGGCTCTAAAGAAGCATGGGTAGTAGATGACTCAGACCATTGCGGGACTCACACTTCTCACAGTATAAGTTCCAGTGGGAGACAGTCGTGTGAAATTAGCACCACTCTTTCCTTGGCTTCTTATTTACCTGCAGCTATATGTCTTCACCTATTTCAGTTGATCTATATATTCTGTAACCTGAAAGAGCACGCAAAACATACAGCGATTCCCCTTCTTTGGGCATAACCCCAGGAAAAGGGAAATGAGAACAGACTGACTTCAATCATTCTATTTCTGTATGCATTCTGCTCTACAAATCATTTTACTGTAGTGTCCAGCAATCACAATAGGGAGTGCTTTCTATTTATCAGCTCTTACTGTTATTTGCAGTTCAACTATAAACACACACTAACCTTATCCTCTAATTCATTCTTAAATGGATTGAAATGCCATAAATTGAGATTTACTGATCAATTGCTATTCAAATAGACATCACTTGAACAAGGAAACTCTTCTGATCAAAAGAAACATACATTGCTTACACATGACTTCATACAAATTTTTAATCTGTCCAGGGACCATCAAAACTAGGGTTGAAATCACTAAATACCAGCCTCTAGCCTTGTGCTTCTGATATCACACCAAAAGGTTAGCCAGCCTACTTCCCCAGTATCCAAATGACCACATAACATCAATAGTTCAATTGCCAGATCACCATTAAGCTTGCAGATAACTGGTAAGAAACCTTGGTTACATGTAAAACGGTAAAAGCCACTCAGAGGCACAGAACAGTTTCAAGCAGTTATTAACAACTCACCATTAGTTTTAGTCATCTTGGATTTGGAAAATCTGGGATGTCGAGAATGAGTTAAATTGATAATATGCAGCATCTGCATGCATTACTATGGGTCCGAGTGGCAAGAAGAAAGTTACAATTAGAGAACTAAAAAATATCAGTTGTATATTATCCATATGATGATGGTCCTCATCTAATTGTGATAGAATATCTCAGTTGCATATTATTCCACTCAGGTTCTGTAAGAGCAGGGTGACGACAACCCAAAATTTACATTTTTTTTTTTTTGGGGACAAAGGTATTGGAGACTTGAACCTACAGTCTCGTGCAAACTACTCAAACCCCTAACCACTAGCCTGTCTTTTGTGGCTAAAAGCTTACAAGCGTGAGTCAAAAAAAACCCTGCCAATTAAAGCAATTAAGAGATATCTCTAGCAGCATAGCAAGAATAACGAGGAAAAAGTATTTCCAATTGATTTGATATTACTACAAAAAGAAAATAACAGTATGAATAATGATATTGATATGCCGTTTCTTTTCTGTTAGAATCTACAAAACAATAAGATATTGTTCATAACCTGATCAACAGAACACAAATTAATCCCAAGTTTGTACATTATACCTAAAATTAATCAAACAATAAAGAAAGTGAAAAGAAACAGGAAATGCTAACGCATAATTGTAACAGAAATTCCCCTACAACAAAATCAAATCAGATTTGTAATTGCAAGTTATGAAGCGTGATTTATTAATGAATCAAAGCGCGAATCTCTCAACTTACTGCCATTGTTCCCGCCATCAAGCAACAACACCTTTAGCAACTCCACCGCCTTGGTCTTCCCTTTGGTGCTGCCATTTTCGGCCACATCAGCAACGCCATCCAACGCCCCTAAACATCTCTCCCTCATATCTATAGCAATTCTCTCCCCTCCACACATCACCAAGTTCAGCAACCCCGAAACAGCATTCTCCTTAGTCCTCATACTCGAACCAGTAGCCAAATCTAATAGATCAACCAATACGCCAACTCCTGCAACCTTCCGAAAAGCCTCCTCACTCTCTTCACAGCCTGCAATTTGAGCAATCACCGCCGTTGCGTCCTCCACAATCCCAACCCTCCCATCCTTCACAACCAAAGAGAAAAGCGGCGGAATCGCACCCAGTTGGATCATCGTGCTTCTATTAAGCGGGTAAAGCGCGATTCCAAACAAGGCCTTAAGAGCATCCTTGATCGATCTGGGAGGCGAATTGAGGCCCTTGACAATATCCACCAATGCATGAACAATGTCACGCTTCGAACCGACTATTGGTCGGTATCCATCAACCACAAGGAGGCTATGTAACGTAGCAGCAGACGATTGAACGGCAGAAGCAGAAGATGTGGATTTATGGTGCGAAAGGACGTGAGAAATCGCGTCGAGAACGCCACGGGTGGACATTAGGGCTTCTCTGCTTGAAATCGAGATGTTCAGCAGAGTGGCTGCAGCGTTTTCTTGGGAAGCGGGCGAAGAAGAATAGAGAGTTTCGGCCAAATAAGGAATGGCGCCCAATTCCGCGATCAGAGGCCGAGCTTCTGCGTCTTGCTTGGTCATGAGTCGAAGCTCGCAAATAGCTTCCATTCGGGTTTGCTCTGAAACAGAGCTTAGCTTTGCCACAAGAACCCTAACCGTTCTATGCTTTGGTTCCATTGGAGCACCCTGTTCTTCAGCCAAGTTCCGATCTTTCTCGTCTGGGATTCTCCGAAACGGTCAATGAGTTTCAGAAATTACCCTGTTCTTCTGCCAAAACTTGATCTTTTCTCCGCTGAGTTGCTTCGAAATGGTGAACGGAATTGTAAAAATACCTTATTACCGACCAAATCTTCGATTTTTTTGTTGAAATAGTAAATGAAATTCTGGGAGCACCTTATTGCGAAATACAAAGCTATGATTTTGTCTTCAAAATTTGTTTGAAAATGGAATTTATTTGCGATTTTGGCGTTGAATTGTTAAAGGGGGATAAGATTGGTGAGAGGCGGAAAGCAGTTGATAAATGGATGAAGATGACTTCTGAGAACGGAGCTCTATTGAGAAAACGACAAAAATGTCCTCGCCGACTTCTACGAAGCTTCGGTATTGAAGCCAGAAGAGGCGTAAAACTCTGAGCACGCCAATGGGTTTTTCGCAATGTTTGGGGATTTAAGCCATTGACGTGTTGCAAAAGGTACTGAAGTGGTAGGCGCCAGCCATTGACTAGTTTGTATTGCATCCGTTGAGGAAGATCATTGTGATTCCTTTCACAAGGATCTAACAACCGCAAGATAATTACAGGGTCTTTTTCCGTACACATGTAATTAAAAAAACATTTAAAAATTTAGAATCGGGTTAAAGAATCTCATTTCAAAATTTGGAATCTCTCAACTTTTCGTTTTATATGGTTACGGGGAGGCCCTTGATAAATATTCTTTTATTGGATTTTAATTTATTTGTGGGATTTTATTTATTTAACTAAATTAATTATTATTTGGATTAGTTTTTTAATATTTAAAAACCAATTTCAAATAGTTAAGAAATTCAATTTTTTAAATTAAATGTTTAATATTTAGGGTGAAAAAAGTATTATTATATTAATTAATTCAATTTTTGACATTTTTATCTTTAATACACAAATAAATCAGATATATTCATGAAATATATTTTATGATAATTTATTTCTTAATGAATTTATATATATTAAATATATTATTTGATTATTTCTCTATTTTTTCCTATCATTAACTTATAAAAAATAATAATATAAATAACAATAATCATAACAATTAGTAATAATAGTAAACTTATTTTTATTTAAAAATTATCTATTCCTTAATAAAAATTTATAACAAATTATAACTATTAATTTTAAAAAAAAATTAATAAATATAATAAATTATAATTATTTATTTCTTAAAAAATCTAATAAATAATAAATTACTCTAATATTTTTTAGAAGAAAATTTTGATAAATAATATTTTAAAATCTGAAATATTATTAAAATAAAAAAATACTGAAATAAATTATAAAAATATGCTTATGTCTTTATATATTATTTTACTTATAAACAGTTAATAATAAATAATTGATTTTATTAAATATTTTTATATAAATAACTAATGGTTTTAGTTAGCCAAATTAGATAATACAATTTGCAGTAACTCTTAATATAAGCAAGTGATTCTTAAATAAGAAAATATTTAAGTGGTAAGATGATGTTTAGACCTGGTACACAACTTATTTAAAAATAGGATACAAAATAAGTCATTAAGTGTGGTCATTTTTGAGGTTTTAAATTTGAAGTTTTTTCATTAATTAAAAAATAGAAAACAAAAAATGAGGTATAAATAGTATCTGGATCCCTCATTATAATTAGAGTCCGACTCCTTTTTATTTTTGTTTGCATAACATAAATATGCGAGTCCTTCAATATGGAATTCATCCAAAAAAAAAAAATTAAATAACATGTCTCCAAATTTTTATTAATTTATAAAGAGAGAAGTGTAGAAAAAAATTTAAAAAAAAAAATCTCTTTTGGACTTCAGAGTAATTGGGTTGTCACTCCATTAGTTTTGAAAATTTATCATTAATACGTTAAACTATACATAAGTTTGGAATTGACTGTCACAGTCCAACTAAGGAACAATTTCTAGTAACAAATGATTCTTTTCATCAAAATTTAATTGGACCATAATTTGAGAATTATGGAAGTATAGCAAGCAATTATTGAAAGGGTTTGGATTTTCTCAATTTTCTTTTGATCATTTTTTGTTATGTTAAAAGAAAATAGAGATATAAGATTTTTTTTTTCTTTTTGTTAATCTTATTGCACATAAAAAAGGATTTAGGGTCTCGTTATATATAAAAACTCAATTCTCTCTCTCTAATATAACAAGAACATGATGAAAGAAAAAATGAGAAGATCAAAATTCTATTAAAACAATGTGAATAACATAGGTGTCACATCCTAAAATTGGACATGTAATTGGCTTGAATTATCAAGTAAAGGTCCACAAACTCTCAACCTTTTGATCATTTCATGAAACATTTGTTCTTTTAAAAATCATAAAAATAAATGTGATTGTGTGCATTTTAAAATATAATATGCAAGATTTATATGAAACTTCATTTAAATGTATTTTCTTAGAAAACAGAAAACATGACTTTTCTAAAAACATTAAACCTAACCTAGCTTCGTCTAATTGAACAACTAACATTACTAAAATATAGTCAAGTATTATAATATTTTTTAAGAATGACAACGCTAAAAAATTATTGTCGTATCCTATAAAACCGTTGTCATAAGATTTGACAATGATTTTTATAGTTTTGCATCCGCAAATACTGCTTATTCTTATTAGCAAAGGTTTTCTCTATGGTATAACAACAATTTTTAAAATCGTTGCCTAAAATATAATAAGTAATGTTTATATATTTACATAAGTAAGATAATTGATAATAATTTTTAACCTTTATCTATATAATATAAAAAAACAACGATTTTTATACTTACATAAGTAATGTTATTAAAAATGACATCGATTTTTTTTTTTACTATAACAGTGGTTTTTTATTAAATGATTACTAAAAAATTTAATTTTTAGCCATTATGGTATGTAACATATCATATAAATTTTTTCAATAGTTTTCAAGAATTTTATTTTTATATACATTTTATATTTGTTGAATGAATTAAAATAACATATTCAAAAGAATTTTAATTATAATTCTCATAAATTCAATAATAAAGTTCAATCATTTAGCACGTAGTATGACTATCAACAAGTGTCAATATATCTAGCCAAAAAAAAAAAAAGTGTCAGAATTCTTAAATTCAAAAAGTTATGAATTATTTATGACAAAAATTGAATAAATCAATCTTCATTTGATCCATGTCAAAATCCAAGTCATCTCCACCATCACATACATCACCTCTATCTATGACAATTTCCCGCATTAGGTAAGAGATACACATTGTGATTAATAAGGATTTTGAAAATGAGACACTAAATGAAGCAATTCTACTATGCTTTTATTATATATTGATTTCAATTCATATTTGTCAAAAGAATCAAAAACTAAAATCTAAAAAGTGTGAAATAATGACTAGAGAAATTGGATCCCACAATTTTGCATTTGTTGTCTCATTTAACTTGCAAGTGACTAGGCATCCTTAAATGACATTAATACTAGTGAATTTAATATTTATATAAAAAATTATTCACCATATGTAATAGTAGTTGCCTAATATCATAATCCGGTAATAAAACATTAAAGCTATATATCATAATGTTCGGGTATAGAAAATAGAAAATTTTTGCAATGATAACTGTTTACTTTTAACATAAGCGAAAACATAGGTATACAAGCAATTATATTCTTTTATTCCACACATCCATGAAATCTATAAAACATAAACATTGAATTCATACAATAATTAAATAAGTAACTAGTCAAATAATTATATTAGCTACTATCAAAGGTTCATTAGCATCAGACTTGAAAATTAACTTATACACAACCCTCTTTAGTAACGCTACAGCAAAAAACTCAAAACCAGGCAATTAGAAGGCAACAATACAAGTAATTTTTGGTTGTTAATTTTGACAGTAAGATGCCTAAATATCTTATTATAAAAATACTTCATTTGTAAATGATCTACACAATCAAGTTTTATACACTACTAACAAATAAATACCTTATGAATGTTGGATTGACTTGTTGATTATGAAGATTGTAAATTTTCAGCATCTAGTTCTTGTGCAGATGCTTCTATAACAGGTGTAACATGTTAGCATCCACCTTAATATGAGGATTTTGCTATAATATTGCCTATAGAATAGCTTGAACTCATCTAATTTTTGTTGCATACTTTACATCTCTTTCTTGTGTTCTTTCATGATGCTTTCAATATCTTCTACTTTCATCAAAGAAGTAGATGTCATATTCCTTCCATAGCAATGGACTTGGCCAGTCTTCTCTTTTCCGAACACATGTTGAAAAGCATTCACAGAAGCTTTACTTGGGAAATTCATAATGCTCTTTAGTTGGGCCTACAAAGTAAACATGTCAAATCAACAACATATGTCATCAGATTAGTTAACAAAGAATTGTTATAACACAAAGAATAGCAGAAAATTTATTGAGATTTCCTTCTACAATTTTGTTGCTAGTTTTTGGATTCATGCTATTTGCCTGGTTGCTTATGCAAGCTTCAACAAACACTTCTGCCAGAAAAGGATCTTCATTGTTTTCCTTAGTAACACGCTAACAAAAAATCAAATATAAATGTAATATATTTCACAAAAATATGAAAGTTGGATATATAAATTTAAAAGTTAGAGGGATTCTTACTAAATTTTCATGAATTCTTGCAAAACCCTTTGTTCTAGCTCTATGGTTACATTTGTTGTAGTTTTGTGAGTGTGTCAAAAGAAAAGTCCCACATTGCTCAAGAGAAAACGTTCACTGCTTTCAGGAGCCTATAAATGTAGAACTCCAGAACTGCTTCAAGCACAACAAATAAATTCTCCTCTCCTCTCCTCTCTACTCCACTGAGTTACTACATTCTTATCTTTTCTGCTGTTCTGCTAGCCTTGCTTTTGCAGGAAGGGTTTGCTTAATCCTGGGGAGCTGCCGTATTCAACCGTATGTGGCGAAATAGCTCTTAAGGACAATGTCCTTTGACACGACTCAAACCAAGTTTTGTGTGTTGCTGCCAACGATTTCCCAACAATTTTAAGAGCTATGGAGGCGCTGACTGATGCTGCTGGTGGTGTCAAGTCTGTCAACGTTGGTGCTGCTGCTTTCATTCCAAATGCAATGCATGCTGTGCCTCTGCCGAAACCATTCCCAGATATATCGAAAATTGAAGTCTTTGATGGAAAGAATTTCAAGAGATGGCAGGAGCGAATTTTCACTGTTTTGGATATGTATGGAGTTGCACTAGCTCTCACACAGTCTAAGCCTTCCTCTAATGCTAACCAATCCCAAAGAGACATGTGGACTTACGCCAATAACGTATGTAGGCATACGATCATTAGCACATTATCTAATGACTTGTTCGATGTATATTGTATCTACAAGGAAGCCAACAAGATATGGG
>JANHAO010014575.1:0-15242 GCA_026873985.1 Saraca asoca
GCAGAATACTAATGAGATGGGCCTCTATAGAATGTGATTTTTAGGCCCCAATTGACATGAAACTTGAGCCCAATGACTATCCCTTGCACCCACTCCACACTCAACTAGCTGTAAGTCAGTGAGTCAATAAAAAAACTAAAGAAATAGCTTGCAATAGCATATTTCATGCAAAAGGGATAGTTGCAGAAGATGGTAACAAGCAACCAGCCCTTCATGATTGCTCTTACTCCACCAACCAGTAGCTAGCTTCTTTTTGCCCAGCTAAACACTCTTCAGTTTTAGGTCAATGACATAGCCTATGTCATTCTCTCCCTAGATATATCACTTAATCTGATGAGATAATAGATCTTCTCTCCCTAATGGATCTCCTAAGTGGAACCTATTCAACTATATCGATGGTTGAGGAACCTCATCAAGAATAAGAGGTCTTTGTTCTTTGATAGGACTAACTACAGACTTGAGCTTTACAAGATCTTGTTTTATAACTAGAGGAATACAAACTATTTTAATCTACACATTCTTACTGGTAGTATTAGAGTCAATTTTATCAACCACGTTATGCTCCAAAAACCTTGCTATTTGTGATTCTATAATTCTAATACCTCAATCTTGACAATAAAATCTATGACCCTTGGAATGTTCAAGGTATCCAATAAAATAGCAACAAATAGATTTAAAGTGCATCTTATTTTTATAAGGGTTATTAATACATACCTCTAAAGGACATCCCCATGCTCGGAGATGATTAAGGTTAAGTTTAAATCTAGTCCATAACTCCAATAGAGTTTTATCAGTAGATTTACTAGATACTCTATTAAGGATATATAAATCTATTTTAATAGCCTCATCCTAAAGATAGTAGGGAAGATTAACCCTACTTTACATGTTTTTTATCATATCTTTAAGTGTCCTATTTCACCTTTCAATAACACCATTCTATTCAAAACTACCTGGCATGGTAAGCTAAGCAGTGATGCTACAATCTTCCAAGTATTTCACAAGCAAACCTTCAACTTGCCTTGAGACTTTATGTTTGCCATAATATTCACCTCTTTGATTTGATCTAACAATCTTGATGACTTTTTCCAACTATTTCTTAACTTCAGTCTTGAAGGTCTTGAATTTATCAAAAGCTTTAGACTTTTGCTTAATCAAGAATATATATCTATATCAGAAAAAATCATCAATGAATGTTATAAGACACTTATTGTTACATTTAGTCGGTTAATAGGGGCCACTTATATTTGTTTGAATAATTTGTAAAAGGTCATATTATGAATTGAACCTTTCTTTTTAATCTTGGTCATTGTTCCCCTTAACAATTAACATATGTTTCTAAATCATGAAATTTAAGAGTAGGAAGTATATTATCTTGCATCAACCTTTCTATTTTTTCCTTAGAAATGTGGCATAATCTTTTATGCCACAACATAGAAGACTTTTCCCTAATTAGGGGTTCTTCAGCAATAACTTGTTTAATATCATATACTGTAACATAAATTTTATTTGAAGTCAAACACATTTTATATAATACATATGATAAAGTGCAATGGCTAACTACAATTGAATCATAAAACAAGGAAATATTCCCATTTTTTAAATTAAAAGTGTAACCTTCTTTGTCTAAAATAGAAACCAAAACCAAATTTCATTTAAAGGATAATATATAGAAAGTGTTCCTTAAAGCAACTTTAAAACCAAATCTAAATTTAAACAAACTACTCCTATGAATTCCATATGCACCTCTATGTTGTTACCAACCACAAGTTTACTCTTCTTTATTTGGCCTTCACCTGCTTACAAACCCTACATAATGAATGAAACATGATTAATTGCTCTATTATTAAGCCACTAAGAACCAGATAGGGCCATAACTTAATTAGATTCATATAAAATAGAGGCCAAAAAATTACCTTTATTCTCTAACCAAGTTTTATATTTGATGCAGTTCATTTTAAAATGACTTTTCTTCTTATAAAAGTGGCACCTATCTTTCTTAAAAGTAGGTTTATTAACACCCATAGCACTTAACTGATCAAAATTATTGTCTTGAACATTTTTAAGAGTAGGAAGTTTAAATTTCTTACTCTTTATTTTGCCACCGAGCTTTAACACAAAGAGAGCAACTTGCAACTTCTCACTCTTTAGTTTCTCTTCCTCAGCAATACACATGATGATCTAATCATTGATACCCCATGCCTCATCCTTAGAATTATACATAGTTACATTAGTGGAAAGGGTATTCAATGCTTAATGAATAATACAAGCATCATGGAAAGAAATATTCAAGACTTTTAGCTTATGACAATGGACCTTCTTAATGACGTATTCACTAATGCTTTTAACTCCACCATACCTCATGGAACCAAGCTCCCTAAAACATGTACCTATTTCAACATTTGATGAGACTTTATACTTTGGGATATAGCAATCAAGAAATCTTTAGTCTTAGTAATGCCAGGAAGTCCACTCAACAGGTGTTCACGATAGACATCTTCATTGTCAGATAACACATGTGGTTTAACTTCCACCAAACTATGCATGTTTATTTTTGTGCATCAATGCTAGGTTCATTTAGTTTAGCTAGCTTATTAATGGTTATTGTTAAATCCATATTTGCCATCTCAATAAAAAATTTCACATCTTTCTTCCACTTTTTGAAATTTGAACTAGTTAACACCTCATTACTGACCATATTATTGTTAATAGAAAAAGTGATTAAATAGATTAAATACAATGCAACATATTAGTAAATTGTAGGATAATATCGATATAAAAGCCATATAAAAACAACACAATTGATAATTTAGATACATTATTACGTAACACCTTTGGGTAGAATTCATAACATACAATTTCAAATTCTTTACATGAAACGACACAAGAATATATTCTTACCTTTATAAATCTACCACATTTGGGTGAACAAACCACTTAGTTAGGTCATTTCCTCAACATATATCTTATATGACATTTCTAGATCTTATATAAAGACAACACCTTTGAGTAGAAAAACTTTGTACTTATCAGAGGCATCCTTTACCATCAAAGTTCAAAATTTTACAAATTAAATAAACTATCCATTTTTATGATAATAATTTAATCAATTCATAAGACTTTTTTTTACGTCAAGATACACTTTATTATTATCTGTGCAAATTTAATTTTAATGGTGTGATTCAATCCTTAAAGACATGGATACATAAATGTCTTTAATCACACCTTGATATGTAACACAATCCCTATGAGATACACAAATTATCTCTTAATAATATTATAATTCAAATATATTAAAGCATTGTCATCCCACTTTATGAAAGATAACAAAGTCTCTCTAATGTGACATTGATAATGCAAAGTGTGTCAAAAATTAAACTTTATAAAATATGAATGCATCATTATCTTTAATCTCACATAAATATAACATTTACATGTATATTAGATGAAAAATCAACGTTATTATGGCTTTATATAAACTCCTAAGATTAATTTAAAATTTAGAGTTTTAATGAAATTCATTGCATAATATAATTTAATTTAATCCATATTATAAAAGCAACCTCTTATAAAAAAACAAGCATAAGTGAAACTATTATTTAATCATCATTAGTGAAATATGTATTAAAAGCAACCATTACCGATAAGGTTTTCTACTTACCATATTCACTTATTAGAAACCAAGCCAATAAGGATTTGATTAAACAAATCTAAACAAAACCATAGTCCTTTTTGTTTGATAAAATCATAGTGAATAAACAAACTGACACAATTAAAAAACTATAAACTTTATTCAGTATTGCAAAGGTCTAACTTTAAAAGTGAAAATCTATGTCACCAAATATGCAATCAAATCATAGAAAATAATGCAAAATAGGAATCTTTACACCTTGCATACAGTATCATGCCAAACTTTCTAAAGAAAATGGTAACAAGGATGTATGTGCAGATCACATAGAGAAGAGAAAAAAAATAACCTATGGATTCTAAGATCATGTAATCCTACTCTAATATTAATTAGAAGATAAAATTAGGAATATAATATTATTCCATGCTCAAGATCATACACGAATTCATAGAACACCATATTATTGACGAGTTGCAAGATAGAACCTGATTTGAAATTCGTTGGCATATTAAATGGAAAAAAATGATTGAATGTGATTAAATACACTAAGTTCTTCTCTTATAATCTCATAACTAGGTTTCTTAAATGGTAGAGATAAAACTTTATTTGTTAGATCATCATAGAAGAGACCTAACACTCACTTTATAATAGATGTGTTAGAGTTTCCATCTAATAAACCCCATGGGCCTATTAGACCTGTACAATTTAATCCACATCTTATTGATTAGAATATTAAGTCTACTAATTAAACCAAACTTTAAGCTTACCTCATGTCTCTTATTTGACCATATTGTATTAAATCAAAATCACAATTAAAGTAAGCCCATATTTAATTAAAAATAAAATAAAATCTAACATAATGCTCACAACAAAAATGCAATGAATACAACCAAATATTTCTTCCTACAATTTGCAACTATTTTTGTTGTTGTCCTAAATGGATTTAGCTCATCTAAAGTGTAAAATGCACTTTAGAAAATAAAGTACATTATCATAATCATTGTTAAGAAAATCATCGGTTATGAATTTAATAAATAATAAATTATTGAAAAAGTGAGTTTAAACTTGTAATCATCCATTCTCTTGATTTTCTCATCAATGATTATGAAGATAAATTTTTTTCTAAAATGTATCTTACACTTTAGAGCATTTCTCGCTCATAGTGACTTAGTAATTCTGAATTAATGTAGTTATTCAAAAGAAAATAATATTAAAAAAGATAATTAGATTAATTGGAGACTAAAAATCTAAAATGAACTATAATGATGTACTTTATTTTCCAAAGTGAAAATTTTGTAAGTAAGGGGTTCTTAGAAAGGACTAACTATCAGACAATGTATATATACATATTTTTTTGGTAAAAGAGTTTTAAGTTTTTTCCCCATAATTTTTGGTATTTAAAATAATAATTAGATTCATTGAAGACTAAAAAACT
This sequence comes from Saraca asoca, assembly GCA_026873985.1. Classification (NCBI taxonomy): domain Eukaryota; kingdom Viridiplantae; phylum Streptophyta; class Magnoliopsida; order Fabales; family Fabaceae; genus Saraca; species Saraca asoca. The sequence goes on from JANHAO010014575.1 coordinate 5,061, forward strand.
ATTTTATTTTCTAACATATGTAAATTTTTAAATTTTTCTTATTCAATTTGATTTGATCAACTCCTTTCTCCATTTATCTTTAACATTGTTAACAAAATTAAAGTCATAGAAGTCAAAAATCTAACATGGTGTCTACCAATACTTATGTGACACATGTTATACTCTAAATCTAGCACATGACTACAATTCAAAAGTACAAATAAGGATAATCACTTATGGTTCATTTGTTTCAAAGGAAAATGGAATGTTATGGAAAGTACTTTCTTTAGAAAATACATTTCTAAAAAATGAATTTATTTTTTGTTGTTTAGGCAATATAAAAGAAAATACTTTCTCTTATTTGGTTCATAAAGATAAATTATTTTCTTTTATTAAAAAATATCGTCATACATACAAATTTCATATTTATGGTTAAACCATACTATAATAATTTTGTTATTAGAATTATTTCATAATAAAAGTCAATGAATCTTTACTAATAAAAATTAAAAGTTAAGTATATTTTGTATTAAAAATGATATCCAAAAAAATATTTAAATCTTTATTTTTTCATGTTTATCATTTTTTCATTAAGCAAATACATATTCAACTAACTTTAAGCAAAATTATTAATTACATTTGTCAACTTTCTTAATTGTCTAAATACTTTTTAAATATAATTACATTTATTGGAATGGAAAGAGAGGGAAGGTGAGAGATAAAAGTAGGGTGGGAAGAGAATGACAGAGAGGAAATAATAGAAGGGCACACAGGAGAGAAAGAAAAATATCAGAGAGAAGGAGAGAGAAAAAGGGGTAAAGAGAAGGAAGGAGAACAAAGAAAAGGGGAGTGAAATAAAATGATTTAGAAAAATGATTTTTTCTAATCAAAAGAGAAAGTTACTTACTCTTAAATACATTATCATTTTCTATTGATCAACTTTCTTATTGGTGCCAAACATAAGAAAATTAAGAAAATAGTTTCTAAAAAAACATTTTTCTCTCAACTAATAAACCTTTAGTTTTCTTTAATCATTTAATACAATATTATTTTAATTCATATATATACTTAATTTTCTTATATAATCATATTTAATGTCTTAACAAATATAAAATGACATAATTTCAAACTTTATATTTTCAAATTATTACTTTAGTTTACAATGCGTAAGATAGATGGACGAAAAGATTTATTTGAATAGGATTGAATCCGCTTAAAACTAAATTGAGAAGAAGAATTAAATAAAAATTAAATTAAAAAACTTGTATCTATAAATGATTAAAATCACGTTTTAATCTGTATATCACACAAAAAACAAGCGCAAAAATTAAAAGAAAAAAAAACATTTACTATGGGCCTGGTATGTTGGGCCCCGAGGGCTTTATATTGATTCTGTTTGGGAGAATAGGAGCCGAAGTCTCTGGGAGTAAAATCAGACAGCGAATAGCAAAGTGAGAAGAGTGAGAAGAAGATGATCTACAGGAAATGGAGTCTGCTTACTGGCCCGGCGGCGATCCTCGGCGGCATAGTCGGCACCGTTGTCGTCGCCAACTATCTCTTCGTCCATGAAGTAATTTATTTCTTCCTCTTTCTATTTTTAAATCCCTATATTCATTTGATCTCGTTCTTGCGAAATTCATGATTTTGATAATTTAGAGGGTTTAAATTTTAGTTAACGATCTATTTGTTGCAGAAAATTTACATTTTTTTCAATTTTTTTAAGAGTTTCGTGTTTTAGTTTATCTTATAATTCATATGCGATTCATTGATTCGTTTTGGTTATTACTTGGTTGCTTTTCGTAGTATGAGTATGAATACAAGTAAACCAATGGTAAATTGCAGATTTGCTTTTTAGCCAACTAGAAATCTTAGTTTATTAGCTTTGTAACTTCATCAGTTTTCTCTGAAAATAGTGGAAGTCTAAGATTCCCCATAGGAAGTTTTAAGCTTGAAAGTTTAGTGGATTTGACATTCGCATAAACTTGTTTATATGTGATTGAATAAAGTTACAATGGTAGCAAGGGCTTTTCCAAGTTCAATGACATCTTTGGAGAAGTCAAGGCATGTAAATCACATTCTGATTCAATCTTCTTGTTTGATAATTTTTGTTCAAACAAAACAATCATAATGGGAGCATTAGTATGAAAGTTCTTTCCTGGCTGCTTGGACCAGTGTTGCCTAATTCGTGGTACAGGCACAGAATATGTGTGTGATAGGATTTGGATTCGTGGGTAGGTTTAGTCCATTGACTAAATTGGGTACACGACACAGGGAAAAATACTATTAGATCGATTTGCTTGGACGTATAAGCATAAAAATTTATATAATCTCCATAATTTTAAAAAAATTAGAGATAATATATCATCATCAAAATTAAGATTCAAAGATTACAGAGTTCTTATTGAAATAGGAAACTAAATCATTGTGATTTACATTCATTGTAATTCTTCCCTCGATTTTGAATTTTTATAAAATAAAAGGATTCGTTCATTCTAGCGTATCGATTCGCTAATGTATCGCATTTTAGTTTGCACAAATTGGTTCACAATTTGTGGGGATTGCCGTGAGTCCGGTAACAGTGGTTTTGACACATTTTAGTTGGCCAGGGTTTTTTTGGGGGTTTAAGTGGAATGAGGGGACTGGGGAGGACACAGGCAAGATTTTTTTATTTCAGTAAGCTTTCCCATCATTTATTCATATCAAAATGGAAATTAAATAAAATGATATACTGAAGTGAAATGTAGTACAGAATTTTCAGGATGAATTTGCGGCAGGCAATAATTAAGTGAAAATGATGGATGGTAGTCTTTTCTCTCCATGGAGCAATTTTAGTCTGATTTTGATGTGTAAAGGTTGTGTTGAGTATCTGGTTTCTTTTGTAGTGTTTTGCTGGAATTTGGTCTAAAGCATTTGGGAATTTTCTACGTGCACATCATGTAATACACTAAGTTATTTATAACATGATATGTGGTAAAAAAAAATTTGAATAGTACATGATGTGTATATTAGAATTTCTCCAAAATGACTTACTGAGATTCCATTTTGTGAATGTAATCAAATTATTTTGTTGAAATTTACAGGATCCATTCCTTAAACCGGATCAACGAAAGAGTGATAGTCATAAGAAGACTGGTAATTAAACTTCAACCAAGTGGGGAAGAGATGTCAAAAGAAGTTTGCATTGTGGATGTCATCTAAAGCCCTCTTTTCATGATCTCTGTCTGTAGTTTTGCCAGACATGTTCTCTTTTATGAAATAATACTGAGTAATGAATGGAGCCTCAAGTCTGGATCCCTGACATATATCCAATGTGTTGCTTTCAAAAGTTTTAGGAAACTGAATCTTAATGCATAAACTTCATTTGTGCTTTGCAAGCTTGATTACAATATACAGTAACATGCCACAGCTTCCTATTGGTCTTCTCATATTGTGCATAATGATATTCACTTCCTATTGGTTTTGTAATTTGCACCCTTTCCAAAGAGGCCAAGACCTTGGGATGCCATATTGTCCTGTCTTGAATCATAAAAAGATAAAATTTGATTTGATTGCAAATGAATTCATGTTAAAAGATTGTTAGAATTTAATTAATTCAAAATTTTAATTCATTTACAATCTTCATTTATATATAATTTTTTCTTTTATTTGATATAAAACACATTTTATTATTAATCTTATCCTGGGCTGCCATCTTATTTACTAGGATATTATCAAAATTTATTTCAATTGAATTCATTTGTGAATTAAAATCATTTTCACTAATCCAAATTAAATTCCAGATATCATTGGCTCCAAACAAAGCATTAAGCTCGACCATTAGAGCTTATTACATATGAAATCAAGATCAAGCATCCACTTCTACTCGTGATAAAGTTCCTCTTTTTTTTTTTATAACAATATGGGAATGAAATTTTACATATATTGCATATCAAATCAAAAAGCAAGTCATACACACAATTCCTTGCACTTTACCATTTAACACATAATAATTTCCAGATTGTCTTAAAATGTTGAGATGGGGCAAATTCTTTTTCCTCAAAACCTATATATAGTGAAAATATTTGTATCTACACGTTGACTATGATGCAGCAGAAGGCCTGCGTGCTTTCATGCCAAATCCATGCTTCACTTTCTCCACCCTGTCAAATTGTCAAAAGGCACAAGTTCAAGATTCATGAAATTCTAAAAATTTATGCAAGTAACTCAAATATAAGGCAGATTGGAGTGAAGTCATGTACGGGAACACCATGAATGAACACACAATTCCAGGATGTAAACTCTACAGATGTCTCAATTGGAATATTTTTTTTTTAAAAAAAAATAGAAACAGAAAATATTATTAAAAGAAAGAAAAAACCAAAAATGCTAAAAACTATAGGAAAATATACTTAATTGTAATAATGATGATAAGCAATTAGTAGATATTCCAATTACAAACAGTTAACAGCATATGCATTACTTGACAAAAGCATTGACTATCCCCTTTTGAACATGTGTATCAAATTTTTCAGATACTTCTTATTCTTAATTTACATGTAAAATATGAATGACTAAGGAAAGATAACAAGTAATATATTCTTTTTCTCCCACACCACACCAAAAATATACACAAGCGAGCTAAAAATGGAAGTGGATTGTCAAGAGGAGGACAATCATCCAAAAATTAGTACTTACGTTGGAGCAAGTTTGCCGAGGCTATCTAGCTCTTCACCGGTGTCTTCATCCAAGACTCTGCCAGAAATTTCAATGATGTATGATCTATCTCTTTCGGTGGGAAGTCCCCTACCAGAAAGCAACTCCAAATCTCTTTGGTGAAGCTCCCTACCATTAACAAAAACACCCGTATTTCCACCAGCACAGTTGTCCAGCATGGGATGATTGAATTCCTCGATATATGGCTGCAAGAAAAATGAACTCATTCATATACTTTGATAGGACTACAAACATAATAACATCAAAAAAAAAAAAAGGTGTGTTGAGATTAGCAGAACTTACCAGAATTATTCCAAGACAAGGGCCGCCCATGACACCCCAAAATCCAGCTCGGTAATCATACCTGATGCGGCAATTAAGTGAAAGCAAATCCATCAGTACAATATATATAACTCATCTGCAAATGTTATTTAAATTTTCGAAGAACTTGTTGCATAATGATGATAAAATTAGCTGAGAGTTCACAATAATTTGACCAAGTTTCATCAGGTTTGGTATATATAAAAGCATAAAACCAAATTTTGCCAAACTTCAATACATCTCTGATCCTAATTGGCACCTTCAAATTCACTGCGGTGCTTCAACAAATCTTAATGTAACATAGCATAATGTATAAATGAATGATTATAATTTACAGCAGCATATTTCCACATGATTGTAAAGCATACTCACCAATAGTTTCCGGGCTGGATTGGTCCAGCTAGCTTTTCAGCCTTTTTGAGCACCCGATCTGGTATTGGTTGTCCGTTTATAGTCACATTGCTTTTTTCATGCTCGTCCGTTTGACTAGTTCGGAAGCTCCTCTTGATAATGTTGGCTAAGAATGAATCTCCTCCTTTGTTAGATCTAGGAAGATCATGTTCTCGGCTAGCATCACCCGAATCCTGGGAGACCCCGGTATTAGAATAATCATGGACATCCATCTCAGTTGCAAGTGCTGCTTCTTTCAAGGAATTTTGCCGTGCAGTAAGCTTGTCTATTTTTGCCTTATCCTGTTCTGACCGACTGCTTCGGTTTCCTTTTCCAAATCTATTCACTGCATGGTTATTATTAGAGTAATCAAAGTGCTCTTGAAGAGGTGAACCGGCAGGTGGTGGAGACAGAGAGGCTGTAGTTGGCTGCTGAACAGACTTAGTGACCTCCCTTGGAGAAACCATAACTTCTGGACTATTTTCATCTTCCGAGGTACTGAGAGATGAAGAATGAAAATTTGGCATCACCTGAGCATCTGTAGAGTTCAAGTTTGGGTCAGCAGCCAGTGAAACAGGCTCCCTATCTACTGAGTGAAAATCATAACCCGAATAATCATCAGATGAGAAGTTAGCACCATTCCTGCCAGCATGACTGTGAGAATGTGAAACGTGGTTATCCAAAAACTCATTAGAACTATCATCAACCTTGGAAGAAATTCCCTCTATTTCTGAATGAGGAGAAAGAACCAGTTTCTTGTTAATAACAGAAAAGCTAATTTCTGAAGAACAAGCTCCACATTGCACCTTCTGCTGATGATTTTTTGCCATAACTAATGCTTTCTTAGGCAGTTGCAACAGCTCAAAGCAATTATAACAAGTGATGAAGGGGGCACCACTGGCTATAGGACGGCAGCGGCGGATACCACTAGCTAACATCACTTTCCGAGCCCGGTTTCGGACAAAACCACCCACCTCAGAGTTAAGGTCACTAGGCCATCTCATATGTGATTGTGTTTCGCGGAAATTCCCAGGAGGAATGGCAGTTCTAGGATTATGGACCTGTGGACCATAAGCCCCTGGGATCTCATGGCGGTATAACATAGGATCATTCGGGGCATCTGGATATCTGCTATTTATGAATGCAGCAGGTGGCACTGGCGCTGAAGCTCTTCGTTTATTGTCATAGCAGTGAAAACAGGAGCAAGAAGGCGGGTGAAGCATCGCATTATGTGCATATGGCTCGTACGAATCAGGATTTGTATCAACATAATGTCCAGGAAAGTAAGGATGCAATGGGGGCTGTGGGAACTGATGGGATAACTGCTGTGGGCCCCTCCTCAGCATTTGGGATGCAAAAGGATCACCATAACCAGGCATGTGATTTGGATTATGCATCGAAGGATGAAAGTTGGGCATAGCCATTTCATGACTACTTGTATAAGCATATGGATCATGACGATAATTGAAATAAGAAGGACCTGCTACATGTTTGTCAGGCCCAAAATATTGCCTTGAAGTCCTGTTTAACCCTGAAGATCCTTCTGGATACCAAGTATCAGAGCCACAATAAGGATCCGGAGGAATCATCCTCCCGTCAACGTGAACCTTTTCTTTTGGGTTACTACTCACTTCACAAGACCGAGTGATCTGATCTTTCAACTCATCAAGTTTCCTGAGAAGTTCGGCTCGATCTTGCTCGAGGTGCTGAACCCGGTTTGCATTGTCCATATCTTTAGGAGTCCTCCATTGTTCCCCATAAGAAAAGCCAGAATAGGTGCTTGAAGTGCCCTCTTCTGGATAGTTTGAAGTTGAAAATCTCACACCATCCATATCAGCTCTTGGCTTTCTCCAAGGTCCCTCCATCTCACCTCTCTCCCCATTTTGCCAATTGGACATTCTCATGGAAAATTTGGAGCCTTTTTCAGGACCAATCTGAGGCTTGGGATCCTCATCGGTTTCATTGAAATCAACACCATACTCCAAATTCTCATCAGTTTTCTTGGTCTGATTCGGAAATCTCTCATGTCCATCATTCTCTTTCTCCGATTCCCTTTGATTATTATACCTTAAGGAGCCACCATTAGACTTAACATCAACATCTGAAGTATCACTTGAATCAGCAACTTTTTCCAAGGAATTCACTATAACGGCCGAATCCCCTTCGATCTTTCCCTCATCCGACTTCTCAGACAAGCTTTCGCTTCCATAAATGTCATGCTTTGCTGCAAAAGAAAAGGAAATGAAAAACTAACAATAAGAAACCAGAATATCCAACCCCTTCATGCGTTCGTCCTCTTAGTAGAAAATATCCTAACTTTACTAAACCCGTGATTGCTATGCTTTCACTGCAACTAGATTGGCTGTGCTTTTATTTATTTATTAATTCCTAACCATAAAGAAAGTATGTTAAAACGAAATGAATACAATTCTTCAAAGTCAGAAACACCAGAAACAAAAAGGCAATTCCTTTCCATAATTGTGTATATTCAAGACAAATTTCAGGAAAACAAAAAATAGAAAGAGAAAAGGGTCTGATTTTATTCAATTCAACCAAAAAAAAATTACCAAAATTTCAGAAGCCAAAACAATACAAACCATAAGATTCAGAGTCTAACATTCTCCTCAACCAAACACACCCATAAAACTAAATAAAAAAAATTTGACTTAACAGTAAGAACCGTACCTCTAAGAACAGCACCACAACCTCCACACTGATAAACAGAGTAATCAGCGTGCTCAGGAAGGAGATTCTCACACTTGGGGCACCTTACCACCCTGACCTTCGCCGAGTCCGCCATTGCAAGAACAGAAAAAATCACAATAAACGTAGCTAATCAAGACCCCACCTATAAAACAACATTACCAACAAATACAACATAAATTCCGACTAAAGAGCGTTTTCAAAGGAACCCAAAATATTCTCCTGGAACTTTCAAGTACATAAGAAACGTCAAAGGCTGGAAAGAAAAGACTTTTCTCCCCTAAAGTGAAGACTTGGCTTCTCGGAAACACCAGCAACGGAAGAAAAGGAAGTATCGATATTGTGCGTATTCCTTAAAGAGGCTGAATATGAGAGAGAAAGAGATAAAAATGGCTCTTTTATTTTGCTTTTGCTTTTGTTTCTGCTTCTGCTTCTGCTTTTCTACTTTTTTGCGAGTCTTACTGAATTTTCTGAGAATCCAAACACCAGAAACTAAAAAAAATAGGAGTGAATCGAGCGAATCGACACACAGTGGTGGCGACAGATTTTCTTCTTCCTCAGAATCTTAGATTTTTTGAGAAAATCAACGACTGAAAATTTGTCCATTCCCAGGATTGTTTGTTTGGTTTCGGGTTGATGAAAAATCCCAACTTTGTACTCTGCTGTAAAACAGACAATGTTGCTGTTGGTGTTGGGTTTTCTAGAGAGAGAAAAAAGGGAGAGAGGGGAGAACCAAGTAAAATAACGTTAATGGGTTCGGTTTCCAAGGTTGTAGGGGGTTTGGTCTGGTTCTGGTTTCGGAGAAGAACCAAATAATTGTGTCTGAAGTCTGAACTGAAGCGACGTCGCTTTGAGGGATTCCTCTGGGAATTAGCTTTATAGTCTGTTAACCGCATGAGACAACTCGCGGGATGAACTACTTCATTTCTGGTTGAAAGTTGATAACTTATTAGAATCATTAGGAGTATTTGATAAAATTAATTATTAATAAAATTAATTATTAAAAAAATTAATTTATAAATATAAAATAAGATAAAAAATATATTAATATAATTAAATAATATATAAAATAAATTAATTTATATTTATTTTAAAATTAAATTTTATTAATTGAATTAAGATTATTTAAAATAAAAATAAAATTATTTAAATTTTAATTTATTATATTTTATAATATTATATATTTATTTATTTATATTTATTTATTAATATTAAATTAATAAGTATATGTCAAATATATAATGATATGTGAATTTTTTTAATTTTTTTTATTTTTATAAAAAAATATTCAAAATAATATAATATTAAAAAATAAATTTTAAAAATGATAATTTCTAATTGATTAAGATACATATTATCAGTCAATTAAAAGAAGAGAGATAAATTTAAAAAATTAATTAACAACTCTAATTTAATTCTCCTAAAATAAATTAATACATCAAACACTACTAAAATATAAAAAAAAATTATTAACCAAATAAAAAAGTTAAAAGTTAGTTTTTGAATATGACAAACATACAGTTAGTCTAAAACTGCAGGAAGACGCGAGAGTTAAACTCTAACCTATTTTATCACAGAAAAAAAAATCAATTTATATTTCTAAAAACAAAAAATATTAATATAATTAGGTTAATCACAAAAAGGGTGAGTACAATTTTTTGTCGGTAGAGATTCTGCTAATGCCACTACAAATTTGCTATTCTGGAAGAAGTGAGAATGACGGGAAGACTTGTCGTATGCTAAGTCAACAAATTGATGCTTTGGCTGTTCACTGGTTTTGACATGGTCAAAAAGTATCTAGAATTTTCTTCTTTTCTATATTTTAGGGAGTTTTCTTAATTTAAGATTTTTTTTTTATGTTGAGGATTGAGTTTGCAATTTTATATATTAATTTAAGGATACATTTTCCTACTTAATATAAATTCAAGTGCTTTATTTTTTATTCCTAATCTAATATTCTTTATCCTTAAAATATCTTAAGGCCCCGTTTGGTTGGCCATTTTATGGCCTAAGAAAGGGAATCAAGTATCCCATTCCCTTACCTAGTGTTTGGTTCACACTTCCTTAACTCCATTCCCTTACTTTTTCTTAACCCAT
>JANHAO010014576.1:0-15268 GCA_026873985.1 Saraca asoca
GATTAACATGATCTTCCAGTCAATCATCTTGCTAGAATATCGCATATTGTGGTTTTGTATTTATTTAGTTTTATGAAACTGTTGGGTGAAGATATATTTCTACGATTCAGATATGCTGGGTGGGATTTAGTGTATCTGCTTGTAAACAATGGCTATTGTCTTGTTTACATTACTGGAACTTAATCCTTTGCTGAATGTGTACATCAATGCTTCTAGAGGCCGAGAAGGCATCTGGAATATGAAAATTGTAACAATACATTAATTTATTATGTGAAAATCTGTATTCTGTAGATGTACTCCAGTCCAATGAGTAATGATTGTCACATATCATTTGATTCATTCAGTCTCACTCAATGTAGACTTGGTACCATCTAATTTAAACTAATCTCACTTATTCACTAGCCTTATATCTATTAAGTGTACAATGAATAAGACTGAGTGAATCTAAACGAGTCTAAGAGCCTCCTGTATGTTTAACTAACTAAGTATTTTGATATCCTGGTACGGTGCCTGACAGGAAAGTTACTTGTTGAGTCTAGCTGAAAAGAACACATAAAGAAAGGCGAAAGTAGAAGAGAAAGAAAATGGCAGGGAAAGCTGCTGGTTCAGTGGCAAAGGCAGTCAGAGAATATCAGTACCCATGGCGGGAGAAGTTAGCAAAATATAAGGATGAACTTGCCAAGGGTGTCTGGGGATATTGGGAACTGGGGGCATGGAAGCCACTGAGTATCAGTGCACGCCGCAGAGCTAGGCTTCGCAAAGAAGTCCTTCTTGCCGGGCAAGATTGGCCATATGATCCAGAAAGGAAGGAGATGAAGGTCAAGAGGAAGGGACATAAATGTGATAGAATAGCTGCAGAGAAAAGGGAGAACACTGCACGGTTGATGGAGAAAATGCCACAAATGTTGCTGGATTACAAGAAGCGCAGGTGGGAGAAGAAGATGAAGGAAGAAGACAAGGGCAAATTGTAGTTTCTCCTGTTCAATATTTGCTTTGGTGTTTATGCGATATCTCCCTTGTTTCACTCCGAAAAAGTTTGGCAAATTGCAGCTTTAGTTGATTTGCTCAATTGTTTAGGTTTTGGCTAATGTATCCCAATACATAATAACTCATTAGAAGAGTATGGCCTTGTGGGCTGTATTACCTGTTTATTTTGGAATTGCTTGGTGTTGAAATTCATGATTAAACCAGAGATTTTAGAAAATTGGTCTACATGGACTGCATTCAAATAATGCAATCAAACCTTTTATTTATAATAAGTTGGAAATAAATTTGACAAGAATAACAAATTAGAAGATGAACTACATATAATGTGATATAATAATGAAAGATAACTATACTCTAAGATAATAATATTTTTAATTATCTTTTATCTGAAAATACTAATATTTTTAGGTAAAGCTGCATATCACAGAAAATGCCCCAAGATCAATTGCCATGAAAGCAATATCTAAAAATACTGGTGCACGGGGGTTTAGGGTAAATATTAGAGTTAAGTCTGTACATTTATACTACAGGTAATTAGGTCATGAGGTTCTTCCCTATGAATATCATAGGATAGTTGTGGCTATGTTTGTTTCTGTATCCAACATGTCACTTGATCTGTTTGGGTATGTCTGTAACTTGATCAGAGTGAAAATTGATGTCAAAAACCTGAGTCACTTGGTTATTTCAAGGATTATCACTTACCCTTGTGTTGTGTACCTTTTTGTTTGTCCCCCCCGCGGGGGAATTTTGTGCAGATTCCTGATATGAGAACTGGAGATGATATTGTAGATGCCTTTTGTCGTTGATGTCTTAAGAGGCTATTGGATGCAAGGGACATGGCCGGGGGCCAAAATACTTTATGTTAAGGGCGCTTTGGATCAGTATCTTTCAGATCAGACAAAGAATTCAGAGGCATATACGGTTTTGTCTATCATATTCTTTCTTTGTTGGCTGTGTATTGCAGTTACATTCACGCAAATTAATTTGCCTGCATTTATATCTGATAATGTTAATTTCTGTATAAAAGGCTGCGGAGGACTTGGATTCAGATGGAGATCAAGAAGCAGAGACAGAACTTGCTCCCATTGCTGCCAGCATGTAATCTGGTGCTGATATTAAAATTTGTAATCATCTTTGTACGTAAGTTGCTACATTTATTTGATATTCTAAATATGCAGTCATGCTTAATGCCTCAAAGTTGAGCAAAGTCCTGACTGGTTAGTATAAGTTTTCAGTAACATTGATGTATCTAAGTAACTGATTCAATTACAAGTTAATAAATGCCCACTCTTTAACTTCCTTATATCTCCAAAGCAGGACCTTTTTCTGCCTTTTGTTCTGCATAAATGAATGGCTTTGGAATACTGCCAATTTCTCTTTCTTCCAATTCCTATAGAAAGAATCTGTATCAACTACTCTTACATATGAAAAATAACAAGCTTGCCTTTGAAACCATCACAAAGCTTATCCAAAAGTTAGATGCTTGAAAATTTCCGTCCGCTTTTGTTCAGTACGGATAGCATTTTATGAGATAAATTGGATGAGCAACTGTAAAGAGTTGGCTTATAGCTAGAATGCGCGTGACTTTCACGTTTCTGTGTAGGGCTAGGCTTAGCTGGTGGGCTTGAACTTGTCCCTCAAGTTGTGTTCACCCTTTTAACCTCAAAACAATCTGGTGTGGTAGTTATAGTATATCATCATTCCTTTTATATTCTAAAAATTTAGAGGCAGGAAACGGAAAAAAAATAATTTTATTACTGAATATTTAACATGTATAGTAAAATTTATTATTATTTAATTTTAATTCTTTTTATTTGAAACTCTTTTTGCATTCAAAAATTCGAAAAAATGAAAACATTTTTTTCTCTTTTTCTTTTTCTCATATTACAAAACTTCCACGCCTCAACTCTTCATTACTTATTATCATTGATTACCGTCTATTATTATCTTTCATTATTGACTACTACCCAACATCATAATAACTATTGACCGTCGTTCACCAACATCTATTATCTATCACTATTAATCATCACTCATCATTATTTATAATTGTTGACCATCGTATATTATTATTTGTTACCATTAATCATCATCTCTCATTATCTATCGTTATTAACCACTATCCATCATTACCTACTGTTATTGACCACTGTCCATCATTACTTCTTACTGTACACTATACCCACTACTATCTAATGTTATTTATTATTGATTACTATTCATCATTGTTAACCGTCACGCAAAAAAATAAGAAAGAGAATGATAAATAATATGATTTTATTATTTGACTAAATCAAATAAATCAAAAAATAATAGTTACTATTATTATTACTTTCTTTCATTCTCTTTCTATTTTTATTTATATTTTTATAAATTTAATCAAACATCCCTTTAAATATACTAAATTACTTCATTTTAAAATTAGAGTACAATTTCAATCACGTAATAGTTCATAATAATATTTTTAAATCACTTAATCTATTGGCATTACTAATAGTGAAATGTATATCTAGAAAACGAGTGATTGGAGATAGCAAGTTTTATCCAACGAGCTCAAATAGGCTAGTATGTCATCCAGTTAGCTTGTTATAGTTTAACAATTTCTTTATTTTGTTTTAATCTTTAAGCAAATTCAGAATTGAGTCTTCTTTATTGCTTGCAATCATGATGGTAACGCCTACATTATTCTAGTTCCCTAATCTTAGTATTTGCTTTTGCAATAACAAATCTTACATACCAAAGCTAGCCATGTGCAGCCTATAGACAGTGGCCAATGGGACCATAGTATCAAGAATCTTCATCATTTCTGCCGAACCCTCTCTTTCTGATTTACAGCATCCAGAGCTCCAAAAAGGTGAGTGAGAGAGAAATAGAAAATGGTACGTGTGATTACAGCCAAACATTCACGAGAGGAAGATATCTTTCTAAGGTGCTTTGATTATTTCTTGCAGTTGAAAGAACAATGCTTTCAAGGAAATAAAAGTATAAACTTCATAATATCAGCTCTGTATCAGTTAACCTATAATTGATATTCAAAACAACACCAATTTGGCGTAACTCAACAAAATCACCTCTTGGTCTGTTTCATAACCTTTTTTGAAACAAGCAACCAAAACCAGCACAAAATTAACATTTGTTTAAACAGAATAACTGTATGCCAAAAAAAGTAGATAACTTAAATTATTACAACCAAGTAACAATATATCTTGCGGAGTTAACAGAGCTTTTGATTCTTATAATTTTATCTTATATAATTATATTTAAAAATTTAAAATTATTTATAATAAAATTCTTATTGTTGACGAATATTAAATCTAATTAATAGAGTTATATATATTCATTAAATTATATATTGATATTTTATTTTTATAGATTTATTATGTTTGTTTTACTAAAATTCATTTATTAACTTTTAACTATTATACAAAAAAATTATTTCTATTATTTTTTTAAAAAGAAAACAATTTTCATATTAATAAAGATTAAAAATATTAATTTTTTTCTTCTAAAAATCATTAATAGAAAATAGTAAAGAAGTTGAAAAAGTAAATTTTAATTGAATTCTAATTTATTCTGTTACTTAAATTTTATGAGTTCATAGTAGAAATTTAATTATAAATTATTTTAAACTTTAGATATAATTGTATAAAATAAAATTATAAGAATTAAAACTTTTATTTATTCTGTATTCATGTATTTGACACATACTCAAAAAAGGATTTCTTTTTTTTTTTGTAGTTTAAAATAAAAATTTCAAAAAAAAAATTCCTAAATTCCAATCGAACAACTTAATTGCGATGACAAAGAAAACAGCTAATTGCCATTATTCAGGATTATTATTTTTATCCTCGTAGCCATACCCTTTGCATCTGCCGTTTTAATTGTTCTCTATATAATTATTTCTATATTATTGGAATCAATAAATTAAAAAATAAAAGTACAACAATTTTTAAGAAAAATAAATAAATGTCACAGATTAGCCCGTCATTGTTTTATTATACAGCAGCAAACTTGCAACTGTATTGTGGTGGTCGTTATCAATTCCCTTATTTTAAGACCGTATAGTTCCAACAACCTAACGCCAAAACATAGTTGAATATATTCACCGTTGGATCAATTCAACTTGCATCCAATTTCTCAAATCCAACGGTGACCCTTTTCTCTCTCACTTCATACAACCTCGGTAGATAGATTGTAGAGAGAGAAAGACAGTGGGAAGTTAAAAAAAGGGGCGAACGAAGAAAAGAACCTGTTCTTCCAGAGAAAGGTGTTTAATTGTCGGAATCCATCCTTTCATCCCTCACTACGATTCACGACCATCCCCATCTTCCTGCTCCTCTTTTCTTCTTCTTCTTCTGAGTAAATTTCCCCGGAAAAATAAAACGGCAAGAAGGACTGAACAAAGAGAGTTGTGAGATAAAGGTGAAGATTTAGAAGAAATGCCCAGATAACACGGTGAAAGTTTTGATCTTGATCACTGGGTATTTCTTCTTTTCCTTCAATCGTTGGAGAGTTGGTGCGTGGATGGACATAGACAGCATTGAGTGTGTGTCATCCTCGGATGGCATGGATGAGGATGAGATCCAACATCATAGTCTCCATCCTCATCCCCATCATCACTCCGACTTTCCTTCCACAAAACCTCGTAATGGCCCCACCAATACTAACAATACTATTGGTCCTACGGCCATTGCTCCGGCAACCAGTGTCCATGAGCTGCTGGAATGCCCTGTCTGCACCAATTCCATGTATCCACCCATTCATCAGGTTAGTTCTTTCAGCAATCTCACCTCAATTACATATGTACAATTTTGGTTTATTTGTACGCATGTGGGAGAGGGTTTCATTTTTGTTTTAGGGTTTCTGTATTTCTCAAAACTTTGTTTGGTGAATCTGGTGGCTCTCCCGTGGAATAAAGTGAATTTGCCGAAAGGGGTTTCAAGGAATAGTGGCATAGTTGAGATTTAAAATTTTTTTCGGAGGTACCGGGAAAGCCAGATTTGGCTTTGGTTTTGGATTAGGATTTTGCTTATGTTGGGGGAGAAGACATTACATGTCAAGGGACCTTTTCTAATTGTCAGGAATTAGGACTTAAGATGATTATGAATTCATGGGTTCTAGAAGATGCTTGCATGAAGGGAACCAAGTTGAGGAATTTGTAATGTTGGCAAAGTTTAATCCACCATTTGCTTTTCAAGGGTTATTTGGGAATGATGCAAACCAGGAGTTGAATTTGATCTATGTTTTGAATTTCGGGAGTGAAAGTTGCAAAAAGATGTTAAGAATGAGAGGGCTCCACCTCCTCGAATAGAATGTTGAGATAATAGATCCTTTAAACGAAGAAAACAAGTTTCAGTATGAAATGAACAAGTTTATCTTGAATACTTCAGTAATCCGCTGAAAAAGGCAGAAAGTGTCTATTTATAAACCTTTTAAGTATCTAGAACCAGCTAGACCTTTAATTAACTTAACTTTTCACTGTCCAATGAATTACAGTATTAGACTCTTCTAGACTTTCGAATAATCCAACAGACTTGCTTCATTCATAGAAACCTGACTGCTACTTGAGCTGTTGACTTGTAAATATCTGGAAGAGAAATAATAACAATTATTATTCTGCATAAATTCTCCCTTCTTGGGCAGAACTCATTTCTTGTGAGTTGAAAGTATATCAGGAGTTTACTAGGCTACCTGCATTAGAAAAGATTGATTTTTTTTTTTCTTGATTACGTATGTATTCTGCTGGGAAGCACTGTGGCATGTGTTAGGTTTTTCATGTGTTGGTTAGCCAGAACTTCTTATCTCTCTGGCATGTCTGGTTACTTACTCACCTAGGTAAAATTATGTGCAAGAAAGACATATAAAAGGCACTATTTAGTTTAATAATGGACTCCATTGATTTAAATGATCAAATGTTTCCTTGAGGAAAGCGTGAAATTTTGGTTCTACCATGTTGCTAATCTTTGTCCAATATATCATGTGGAAAATTACTTATTTTAGGTATGCAATCAAGAGTTCTAGAATATGTATGGAAATGGAAACATATCTCATGCTACTACTATTTGATTCATTTCTAGATTCAACTCTATTTAATACTTATCTGTAATATTTTATAGCCTCTGGCTTGAAATTGTTTATCCGAAAAATTACCATTATATAACTGGAATTGAATATGATACTTAAAAAGGCACAAAATTTCTATCAGTCTTTGTAGGATAATGATATTACATGAATGATAGGATTTTTATTAGACAAATTGGTAAATAATAAGAACTAGCTGTTTAATAGTAATTAGGACTTCCCATTTCCGTATTCTCCATTAGTTCTGAGCAGAATATTTGTTTCACTTCTACATTTCGAATGCCAATATAAATGAACACAATTCATGGAATTAATAACAGGCTTCTGCATTGTGTAGCAAAGCATCAATGTTACTTTCATTGTTGAATTCATGTACAAATGAGTATCTATGAGAGTGCATGTACATGGACATGAAAAGTTTTCACTAAATGATATTTTGTTGGAAAGAAGAAATGTAAATGCATGTTGCTTCAGCTGCAACCTAAGTTTTGCTGAAGAGATCCTAAAAATGATACCAAAATAGGCCAAACATTTCCTTTAATCAAGCATTGGTTGCTTTTTTTGTTTCTTGATTTGATGTATATGGAAGTTGATATGATCAGATAATATTGACACAAACTATAAAAAGCCTAAGTCCACAGCCACCAACCAAAAAACTGCAAACTATAAAAAGTCTGCATTTACATGTTGAATGTTGACAAATTTCCTTGAGAAAAATAGTAACAATCAGCTTTTCTGCAGTGCCACAATGGCCACACACTGTGTTCAACATGTAAAACAAGGGTGCACAACCGGTGTCCCACATGTAGACAAGAGCTTGGAGATATTAGGTGTTTAGCACTGGAGAAAGTTGCAGAATCTCTTGAGCTACCCTGCAAGTACTACTCTCTTGGATGTCCAGAGATCTTTCCATACTATAGTAAGCTCAAACATGAGGCCGTATGCAATTTCAGACCATACAATTGCCCTTATGCTGGTTCGGAGTGTTCTGTGGCTGGGGATATCCCATTCCTGGTTGCACATTTGAGGGATGATCACAAGGTGGACATGCATACTGGATGCACGTTCAACCATCGTTATGTGAAGTCCAATCCTCGTGAAGTAGAGAATGCAACTTGGATGCTCACAGTAAGTTTGCAGTAAATGAATCTTTTAATGCCCCCCTTTCCTTCTCCTTTTTCTTTGTTTGATACGGTTGAGTTGTTCATGGCCAGCTGGCTATTTAAGCGGCTTCGTTTGTAAGTATGATTATAACAGGACGGCTTTGTTTTAGTCTATCCTCACTCCCTGATTCTTCTTTTTGCTGACTTTACTTCTTTTAATAGGTTTTTCATTGTTTTGGCCAATACTTCTGCCTTCACTTTGAAGCTTTTCAGCTTGGCATGGCCCCCGTTTACATGGCATTCGTCCGTTTTATGGGTGATGAGAATGATGCTCGGAATTATAGCTATAGTCTGGAGGTTGGGGCAAATGGCAGGAGACTCATTTGGGAGGGTACTCCGCGGAGTATTCGGGATAGTCACCGTAAAGTCAGGGATAGTCACGACGGCCTTATTATCCAACGAAATATGGCCCTATTTTTCTCCGGTGGGGATAGGAAGGAGCTGAAGCTCAGAGTTACAGGAAGAATATGGAAGGAACAACAGAATCCAGATGCTGGGGTGTGCATACCAAATCTTTGTAGTTGATAAGTTATTTTGATGGGTTTTTTCAGTTTGTGTTTGGGACACTTCTCTCTGTTGTGTTCACACCAACTTTCTGTATGCTATAACAGATGAAGGCACCAAGCTGGATTTGGAATTATCAGCTTCTTTTAAGTTTTTTAATAAACAAGATATTTCTTTCTTCAATATTGGTTGGTCAAGATTACAAACTGTCAATGTGAGATTGTAAAACCGGATTCCTCTCTTCTATTGTCATGGATTGAAGGCTTTGCCATGACTTGATGGCTGGTTTCTTGGTCTAAAATTACCTTCTCTGCCATCAATTCAATTTGCAATACTTCAAAGCACAGAAGTAAAACTCTTGAACAACTAAGCAATCCATATTGCTGCGTTTGTAAAAATGCCATTGCTTACAAGAATTGATTACATATGGTCCTGTAGTTGTTTAGTTTTGAGATATTTCATGTTATAATAACAAACTGTAAACCGTTGGCAGCAGAACTGTAACTCTGTTAACGGTCTTGATGCTAACTACTATAACTTACACATACTTTTCGAAAAACCATCGTGGTAACTTAAAATGCTTCAACTTTCTTCCTCGTTATCTGTTGTCTATATGATGTCGATGTTCCTTCACTTGTAACCTAAGAAATTCCATCATTATTTCCGGAGAAGTGCCTTGCTAAGACAACTGTATTTTTTTTTCCTCTTCGCTAATTGCTAGAACTCCAATATAGAAGACAGAAAAGTAAATAAATCATAATATTCAGCGACAAATTTAGTTACATATCGAATGATCAGAAAATCTGTTGACATAGGCTTATGACTCAATACTACTTTAACAAAGAAAGACAAACATTATACTTCCTCATCTAATTATCATGAAGAAGTTGCACATTCAAGCTGTTACCTGCTCGCTTGCACCCTCAGTTTTAGCCTCTGTATCACTTGAATCCTCAGCCTCACTTGTTTTCTCAGCAGACTCAGAAGCAGTCGCTTCGGTGCTTGCTTGAACTTCGCCTTCAGGTTTAGACTCCGAATCAGTTTCCTTATTTCCAAACAACTTTGATGGAAGCAAAGAGGCGACTGCAGCTCTTGCGCTTCTTTTAGCAGCTTCAGCTGCCTCAGCCTCCTTAGCCTTAGCTTCAGCCTTCTGCCTTTCCTTTTCCTCCATCAGCTTTGTCAAGTCCTCCTCTCTCCCTTCCTTTCTTAATATCTCCTTAACAAACTCTTGGAACTCCTCATCAAAATCAACTCCGTTGCCATCCAACAATGTATCAACTATTTGAAGGACCTCATCCAATCTTCCTTCCTCGCTTAGAACCTTCATCATAAACTGATAGCTAGCAACATCCATCTTAAGCTTCTTCACCATTAAATCAAAGAACGACTTGGCATCATCAATCTTCTTAACTTTAACTAGGCCATCAACTAACCTATTGTACACTGCCAGGTTTGGTCTCAGCCCTGAATCAACCATTTTTTTGAAATAGGCAGCAGCATCATCAGGCCTATTTTCTTTGAAGCAAGTATCCATCAATAAACCAAAAGTGACCTCATCCGGGTTCACCCCCTTGCCCTCCATTTCTCCATAAATCTCCTCTGCTTCGACTAGCATTCCATTATTACACAATTGTTCTATCAAATTGTTAAATGACAATGTATCTGGGCTACTCCTATACTCGCCCATTTTCCTGAAAACTTCCATTGCCTCCTTGAACTTTCCTTCCGCACAATATCCATCAACCATCACATTAAAGCTTCCCAAGTTGACTGCCAGTCGCTTTGGAGGGTTATGCTTCCCTATCATTCTATCAAACAACTTCAACGCTTCATCAAACTTGCCATTCTTGCTCAATGCATCCAGCACTGAATTATAGGCAATAGCACTCATCTTTACCTTTGAAATCTCTCCAACAGCATCCTCATAACATTGCATCGCCTCCTTCTCCATCCCCTTCAAAAAGTACCCCTTCATTAAGCTCCCATACACAACCCCATCTTCCACAAACCCTCCCAATTTCTCTTTCAGCTCCTCATAAAGCTTAAAAATCCCATCAGCATCCAAATTCCTTGCATGACCTAGCATCAAATAATGATACACAACTGGGTCCGCCGCAAAACCTTTAGTATCCATTTCCTCCTTAATCTCCATAGCTTTCTCCAATTTATCATTATCCACCAACCCTTTAATCAAAATCCGATAAGTAGTGGGAGATGGATTCATGGGTGCATCGTTGACAAACTGCTTGTAATGCTCCAAAGCCGTATCTGGCTTTCGACAATCAAGGTAAGTTTGAAAAATGAGATTGTGAGTTATGATATTAGGAACAACACCAGCTTGGGTGATGAATCGATGAAGGGACAACAAGTCTGAGTATTTAGACTGACGAAGAAGGGCAATGAGCACAGCATTGATGGTGAAGATGGTGGGGCGGCAATTAGAGTAGATGGAGTGGCGAGTGTATAACGCAGCTTCTTCGAGGTCATTTTGGCTAATGAGCGTGAGGATGCGGTTGTGAAGGTTAAGGCGATTGCCAACGAGAGCTGAAACATGTTCAGGGAGCTTGGGGTTGTTGGGGTTGAGGTAGTAGGGAGGGGATTGGGATTGGGGTTTTGTTTGCTGGGGTTGGGAGCGGTTGAGGGCTGAGAGTGGGGGTTCGATGCGTAGTTGGCGTTTGCGACGGCGACGTTCGGCGGCGGCTTCTTCGGGAGAGGAGAAGGAGAGGAAGCGGAAGGATACGGTCGAGATTGGTGGCCGGCGAAGCTTGTAGGGTTTGGTTAGTGATTTGAGGTGGGTGAAGAACGAGGGTTTGGAGAGAGCCATTATTTGAAATTGGAATTTGGAACCAGAGAGAAATGAGAAGAAATGAACTGAGAGATGGATGAAAGGATAGATAGGGTTCTGAGAGGGTTTAGACGATAAGGGGTGTTTGGAGCTGGGATAGCTTAAAGCTGAGTTTAAGGGATGTTGGTGAAAGAAAGAATAACGGCAAAAATAAATAAAGGGTTCACTTTTTATACTTTTATTGAATTTATAATTTAATTTTTATACTTTTATTTTATATAATTATATTTTAAAATTTAAAATAATTTGTAATTAAATTTTCATTATCAATTTATGTTAAATTATTAGATAACTTATAATTTAATTATGATTTATTTTTTAACTTCTTTATTGTTTTCCATCAATTATTTTAAGTCACAAAAACTTAACATTTTTAATATTTATTAATATACAAATTATTTTTTCTTCTTCTAAAGAAAATTACAAAGATAATTTCTTTTATATAATAACTAAAAATTAATAAAAAAATATTGGTCAAGTAAACATAATAAATTAATAAAAATAAAATATCTATATATAATTTAATAAATATAAAGGACTTTATAAAAATTTAATTATAAATAATTTTAAACTTTATAATATAATTATATAAATAAAATTATAAGAGTAAAATTATAAATTTAATAAAATTATAGGGATCAAAACCTTTATTAACCCAAATATAAAAGATAAGTTAAAGAATTATGCAAATTGAGAGTTCCCCTTGGATTTAAGTGGATCATTTTTTTGATATTTGATTTTTTTTTCCAATCCTACCTATAATAAAATTATTTCTTATTGTCATACTCTGATTCTTAGTATGTGATCAGTGCAGAAAATTATTTAAGGGTAGCTTTCTACCAACTTAAACCATGTTGCAAAACCTTTGATGCTACACACTTTCTTATTTGGAGAGTGATTAGACAATTGAAAACTATGCAAGAGAAGATGGAAAAAAATAAAAACAACATTGACATATATATATATATATATATATATCAAAATACTTTATCATATTTCTAACAAAAATCTAGTAAAAACTCCTCTATTTTCTGGACCTTGGACAATAGGCCAATATAAATGCTGAGGGCTACACACTATTCAAGATGTGTACAAAGAAGCAAAATGCAACATAAAACCCAGATACAACAATGTACACAATTTCCTGGGCACATTCACATTTATACATCAGATGACTCGACCTAATCAAGTGTCAAAATATCACCATTTAAATGTCTTTGTACTCTGCAAAAGTAGCCTACCCAGTCAAGGAAAAGGCTCAGGTCCAAATGGATGACGATGAGCAGCAGAAGTAGCCTCAAACTCTGAAAATATTAAAAAAAGGGGATGAGTTTTCTTAAAAATCCAATGAATGAATAATCCTCTAGGAATCAATAGTTAGTTATAAATCATATTCAAATGCAATCCAGTATAAACATACATACATATACACACATATATGTCTATAAATATATTAATTTATAAAACTTCTTAGAAATTGAAAGTAGCAGTTTCAAATTATTAAAGTCCAAGATTCATAACTCATCAAAGATCTTAAGGAAGTCAAATTCAATAAATATATCAAACACTAAATTTAAATATGATACAAGAATTAAAGCTAAATGATAATATGTCCCCACACTTCAAAGTTTTCTTGAACATGTAAAATAAGAAGTTAAGCATAAAATTTAAATATACCAATCATCATGAAAAATAAAGAATGTCTAAAATCTTTCTCACTTTACAAATATATGAGTATATGAGAAATTCAATATTTCTATATATAATTGGAATCTAATGATTAATTCCTAGAGGCAAATTTTCTAATAGTGATTAGTCATCATCATCCACTTTATTCCTCTAACAGTTGTTCTCTCCTTATCCCTCTATCAGTTTCATTTCTCAATTTAGTTTTATTCACAAGGTACACTTAGAGGATTTTTAAAGGAATTTCCAAAGGATTCAAATTTCAATTTTTTTAAGAAGACTCAATACAAAATTATTTCGTAATACAATATGCATTGACAAAAAGAAATATGAACAATTTTCAATTAGTTCATATATTACATCATTTGGCAATGTAATCATCAAGTTCATATAATACCTTTGCTTAATGGATTCAACAATCCATTATTTCAAAATAACAAGATTTTCAACATCAGACACAAGAAACAATTCTTTGAAATATGTAATATAAATATTATTTGCTATACATATGTTTCACTTTCCAATGCAAGTAAGTAGCAAAACTTAAATTAATTGAAACATAGCATATTGTAATTTTCCATATTTAAGAAAGTAAATAAATTAGGCTTTTGAACAATAACTAGGAAAAAGGGGTATAAATTATCGACTAACCTTTCAAGTATTCAAGGAAATTCTTGTTCTTTAAACCCAAATAAAAATGCAAGTTCAAACTTTTTTTTCCAAGTTCCAAGCAATTTCTTTTAATATAAAACACTTAATTAAAAATGAATACTCACATTAGCTTTTATTCACGTAAAGGTATTCTAATTCCTAAAGATTAAATTAAACCTTAAAGCTAAGAGTCCAAGTAATTTCTTATTATGAATATTTTTTGGAACCACACAAATGGGCTAGTAAAAGTCAAATGGACAAGTACAGATGATAAGGACCCAGTTCATTTAGAATTGAGGTTGCTAAACCAAAGCATCAAGCCGCCATACACGAACTCAGGTCACTGATCAATAAGAGTCAAAGCAGCAACCTCAAGTCATTAGGGACAAGGCCTAACCTACAGCTTGAAGCATGCTTTCTCAACGATCATTCCAAAGAGATCTATTCAGTTTCCTATTTTAATGGAAATCCGTTATTATCTCTGATAACCATCAATCCTTATTAATTCATGATTCTTTTCAGTTATTGAGTTATATTCAAATTGTGAGCCCCCTAACCATTATAAAAGGGATGAAATCATTGTACAAGACAATCAATTATTAGATACAAAACACTTAGCCAAAAGATTGAGAAATAAAATAACCGTAGACGTAAGGATCAATTGACTTTAATTGAACTATGTTAAAAAATTCCTGGCGTCTCCTTGTTCTTTCTTTCTTTCTTTCTCTCTCTCTCTCTCTCTCTCTCTCTCTTTTTACATTCAATCTACAGTTTAGGGTTACGGAATTTTTAAGTTGACTGGATTTTGCTGTCAACATTTCCTAAACACTAACCTAAGGTTTTCATCAATTGAGCTTAATTTCTACTTTAATTTCATTTATTTCTTGCCAATTCCATAATAGTTACTTGAAAATTTCAAGAACCATCCTTAAGTTCACAATTTGAAATTTAGGGTTTATAGGTGTCTAATTTGAAATTGCTTAGGCATTTTAGAGAAATTTGAAGTTGAGACATGGGTAAGTCTACCTTTAAGAAATACTTTAGCAGTTAAATTTTAAGCTGGAAGTGTGATTGGACCTCATTGGTTTGCCAGTTCCAAAATAGGGCAGCATTAGTTTATTGCCATTGTATGTCTTTATGCCTTAGGTTGCTATTGATGGAGCAACAATTAACACCACCTGCCAGCCAGATCCGAGATGCTATTGCCATTAGAGTTGAAGAGAGGATGTCGAGTGATGGAGTGACCGAATAGGGTAACGGTGGATCTGATGTTGGTGTATGCCCTAGAAGCCAATCATAAGATGATTGTTTGCATACATTATATTACATTTTAATGGCAATTCAATTATTA
>JANHAO010014577.1:0-15245 GCA_026873985.1 Saraca asoca
TCCCATCACAGTAACCCAATAGAGAGTAAGCCCGCAAACCCCTTAGTCCATATAGGATTTACTCAGATAATGGGCCTATAACACACACACACACACATATATATATATATATAACATAGGCCCTATAACACTGAATTATATTAACACTTTAATTAATCTGAATTTTATCAAATAATTAGTGTGATTATGTTAGTCCACTAATGGAATATCCAACAGATACCACTTTCTGCTACAATGAAATCTTAATTTGATAGCGAAATGTATAGTAAAGTATAAAATATAACAACCATATAGCAAAGAAGCATGATGGTTAAGCGATTCTCTCACATGCCATTCACACTTATGGGTCAATGTTTGATGCTTAGCATTGGTCCTTTCTTCAATCACTTTAAAATGTCAGGGGAGAGGTCAAAATAGGTTAGTTCTACCGGATTTAATTTTGTTTGATGCAGAATCATATATAAATAATATAGACAAGAAGGAGCATGTACTAATTAGATACTATACAATATAAATTTGATGTAAAGTCATACATGAATAATGTAAACAATTTGTTGTAAGAAATTTTTAATGTATATAATAGTAAATTTAATTTCTTACATTAATGCATTGGTTCTTCATCTTTACAAGAATATTTATATTATATCTTGAAGAATATAATAACTATTTAAGGGTAAAGATAATTTTCCCTTAATCAATAATGAGCTTAATTTTTATTTATTTACATCTATTTTAGTTAATATGTCAAATTTTAATATTTAGAATGATTGAAAGTATAAAAGATACATTTGTACTTTCGCAAAGAGTCGTGATATACTAATTCCTTTAATGTTCTTAATAGCATTAAAAAGTACATTTTCTCTTAACAGTGGATTTTGGAGGACAAGTGTCTACCAATGAGTCTTGAAACTTAGATATTGCTATTTGTTTAGAAGACTGGTACGATGTAGAAGATAAATAATAAAATAATTTGAAAGAAGATGGATCATCATCCAGTGAAGGAAGTGAAAATTAAAAATAGTAATATATTCATATATTATAAATTTAGTTAACAAAATATTTGTACCAATTTATTATACAATTTTACCCCTCTACTTGGGGTTTCCAAATAAAAATTAACGTGTTTGATTTATTTTATTATTATTTTAATATTAGTTTTATTTGCGGTTAATATTAATAATAAAAATTTATAATTCCATCAAAATCACATTAATTTTTAAATTTTAATATTTTATATCAAAGTTATAATTTATAAGTTTAAAAAAAATATGTTCAAAGAAAATGATATTCAAATATTCTTAGGGGATGATTTCTTTATGACTTGCTTTTTGTATTTGTTATTTCTTTAATCTAATTTCGTTTAAACCAATAAATAGCAACCCAATCTAGTGAAAAAGCAATCCAACCAAGAATTGGCCTCACGCATAATTTTTGTCAATTGGACTAACCTAATAAGGCCTGGTTAACCTTGTATATGAGGATTTTCCATGTTAACAATTGACATGTTTTGATTTATTATCTTACTATCTATTAATTTAAAGGAAAATACACTTTACACTCTTAAAGTTTTACTAATGATAAATTACCTCCTTAAATTTTAAAAACTAAAAAATTACACCCTCAAAACTTCATAAGTTACATATTACCCCTTTAAGTGAAAAAACTATAGAAACATTAATTTTTTTTATTAATTTTAACTCTAAACAAATAAATATGCTACATATACTTTGTTAAACTTATTTTTTCATCTACAAGACATAAAAGTCAAATTAAATACTTTATTTTATCATAAAAATATGAGTTTTATAATCTAAGTTTATAGAATAGTTAAATCAAGAATAAGTTCAGTGTAAATCTTGTATTTTATAAGGAAAAAATATAACCTCAATAATATATCTGTAACACATTTATTAGTTAAGGATTAAAAGTGATAGTCAATTAACATTTTCATAATTTTTTTCAAATTTTAAAGGGGTAAATCATAACTTGTTTAAAGTTTGATAGTGTAATTTGTAGGTTTTTAAAAGTTTGAGGGGTAGTTTGTCAATAAGCAAAACTTAAAGGGTGTAAAGTTTATTTTATCCCTTAATTTATTCACTTGCATTAATTCTTTTATATGTTTTAATCTAAACTTAAAATTTTAACGTTAATATTTTTAAAATAAATACTAATAATAAAAATTTATAACTCCATCAATTTAAGTTGCAATAATTTTTTTTAAAAAAAAGTTCAATTTTTTATATCAAAATTATAACTTATAACTTTAAAACAAGTTTGAATTATCAAGGACTAAAGCATAATTTATTGTTTAATATATAAATTAAAATAATAATAACATCCATGATGATAACAGTAATCACATAGTTATACGATCCAATCTCAACTTAGATTTTTTATATTAGTTCCATTTAAAATAAATACTAATAATAAATACATTGAAATTTTTTCAAAATAAAAACTAGTACACTTTTTTTTATATAAATATGAACATTTTTATTTATAAACCATTTCTAATTATTTTCAATATTTAAATTTATAATAATATATAAATAATTAAAATAAAATATAATTAGATAATAATAATAATAAATTTTGATTTCAATTAATTAATGATATAAAATTAATATTTAAAACATAATCAATTATTTAATTCACTTTATAAATATTGATTTGGAACTGGCATTGATATTCTAACAAGCTAATTTGTTCCGGACTTGATAAAGAAATAATCCAATTTAAGATAACCTCACATAAAATTTTTATCTGTTGAATTAACTGGTATCACTGAATTAGCTAGTTTTGAGAGGTTTATAAATGCTAATCTGACTATAATCTTATTATAAATTGTGCCACAAAGAGAGATGAGTAGTCTACCGACACTGAATTCAATCGTTCTGACAACCACGCACAAGGTGAAGGCAAGTAGATCAAAAAGTGGGGTCCGCATGTGTACTACACTCCTGTTGGTTTGAGTACATTTTTGACATACGTTTCTTTCGGGCCAAAATATTTTCAATAATTTTATTTATTTATGTTTATAATCATAAAATATTAAGATGATAAAAAATATTTTATTTATTTAATATTATATATAAAGAATATATTAAAAAAATAATATTTATTATTTTATAAAAAAATATTTTTCATGTTACTATAAGATTATAATTTAATTTATTAATTACAATATATATAAATCTCACAAAAATCCTTCATGTAAATATAGACGAACAAATAAATTTTTTTAATAAAAATATCTTTCAATAAAATGAATGTAACCTAACTATATGCATTATTTTTTGATCTATTTGTTTCAATTCCTTAACATAAACAATTTAATTAACAAAAACTACCAGAGAAAAACAAAAACAATTTTATTCAACTTAGGAATGACTAAAATTTGTCTCTATCAACTTTTGAAATTAAGAATTTAAATTCTGAACCACATAAAATATATGAATTATTCCCTCCATCCATAGTGTAAGTTATTTCCATTAATTATGTGGTTGATGTGCACATAGCATTAATCTTATTTGAAAATAAAAAATGTGAATTATGATTATTATATTTTATATTAATAGTCAGAATTAAAATATTATTTAATATCATATAATTCTATATTTTAATTATAGTCATCAACACAAAATATTATAGTTACGATTTATTCTTTTTACTTATTCTTATATATAAAATTAATATTATTGTTTGATATACTCTTTACACTACAAAAAATTCAACCTATAGCGATGGAGAAATCCATCATTAATATTATAAGTATTTGTCCCTGTCATATTTAGCAACAAAATATAGTCACTCTCCAAAAATAATGTTGATAAAAATTTAGCAACCGGAAAAAAGGCATTTGTCACTAAATTCTGATTCCAAATCCATCATAAACCAAGATAAATATTATCAAATTTATTTTTTTAAATGACCACCTAATTTTAGGGATGGATACATGTTCATCACTATAAATAATTTTTCAAATATGATTCGTCACTAAATCCATAAAAAGATGATGATACTTTTGATTTATATTTATTACATCCGTTATTAATTGAAGAAATTTTTGAGTTTCGTCGCTAGGGGAATTATTTTGACATCGGTTGCTATTTCCATTACCAATTGGAAAAAAAGTGCCTCTTATCTCCAATTTTGTTGCTAATTGAGGAAAATGATCAAAATCCGTCGCTATTTGGAGTTACCCCGATCAACTTATTGCTATTTTTGTACCTTCTCCATTCCAATCAACACAACTTGCATTTTAAAGAAACAATGAAGTAATTCAACCAGCATACCACATTGAAATGAAATCAAATTTATTTCAAAATTAAATAAAATCCATAAATATCATCATTTAATGTAACAAAATCAAATCTATGGCTTCTACGGCCTCAAATCTATGAAATAAAATTGCAGTTCCACGAAGTCTCCAATTAAACCCACAATCAAGTCTCTAAGATTATCTTTAGACAACTCTTTTAAATTTGATCTCCAATAACAATAAGGTTCACACGAAATAATTTGATTCAAAACTTCCATCAAGTTTATGTAACAGGAAGAATAAGAAAATCAACCACTAAGCTTAAAGGGTATTAGCTTTCTAAGGAATCACAAATTTATTAGGATAGGGTTGGTGTTTAAATACAAAAAAAAAGAAGATAAGAAGTGAGATCACATAAAGAGAGTTGACATACAATACATATGCTAGAGTTGAATTCATGTGTTAAATGATTTGGCTTCTCTCTTCTTTAATTAGAAGAGTTCAGAGCACAAATAAGAGTGGGGAAGCAAGCATGAATGGTGCACAAGATAGGGTTACCCCTTGTTTGTGCTGCCTGCTCCAAGCATGTATGCCCTTAGGCCCAAAAAGTCCATAGTCCTTAATCTCATGCTCCCTATTTTGTGTCCAACAAACCTAAACAATTTTTTATGTAATCATTCTCTAATTATCTTAATTAATTAAAATAACTTTCTAATTGAAGAACCATCTGTCTACTCATGATCTCTTCCAGCATTAATACATAAATATTTTATAATATTTAAATATCAACAATAAAAATTTACTAATATTTAATAATTGTAATATCCATTAGAATTATTAAATCATGGATTAATTAACAATTTTAATCACATTAGAGCACTTAATTAATTATTTCAAATTTTCAAGATGTTCACTTAATTCGAGTCTTGAATTCATAACATTTTGCATTCTAACTTTTCCTTTAACTTTGAATCAAATAGATTATATTGTGTATATCCATCAGATTTCTATGTATGTTGGCAATGAGTTCATTTATAAGCTTCAATAAGCTCAATTGAATTAAAACTCTTTTTAATTTAAACACAATTTCTCTAATTGTTCAAACAAATTCATATATCAAGATAGGCTTCTAACAAAGCATTATAATCACCCAAATGAGAAGGATAGATTTGTGGAAATCAAAACCTTTCATACTGTATCTAATTCAATCTCTTCATCTCTTGATATTTAAATTAGACTTAGGGTAAGGTTCAAGTGTCAATCCTATAAACATCTAATATTGGGTGTATGTTTGACTATGTGCTATCTCACAATCATTTGTACATGAAACTAATTTTATGTATTATTAATTGATTATACATAAAAACTCCTTTTATGCATCATCAATACATAGGCATATGATTTTAATCATATCACAAATGTCATAACATCTTCAAAATATCTTTTCTTTGTTACCAAGTAAAATAAATTCCATCTTGATTAATTACTATCTTTATGCACTTCATGGTACAACTAAAATTATATGTATCAACTCTTTTAAGAGTACAAGCTTAAAATAAAATTGAAGTACACAATTTTATGCATAAGATACTGTGTTAATATCAAGTCTAAGGATCACTTATACCACATTTCATATGAAAAGTACATTAACACATGATAACATTTCAAATAGATTATCATAACAGGTCAATTTGGTCATATGTTCCATAACATATACCCTTATGTTTGTCCAAATATCACCATATCAAATAGTGTATGAGATTACTACATTCTTATAGAAGAATGTGACATAACATATATTGGCTTACCTATAAATAATTAATATCCTATTTTCTTAATTATTAAAAAACCAAGAATATTTAGAAATATAACTATATGTATAAATTATCTTATGATTACAATCTCCATTATAATTGATAAAAAGGCCAAAACATCATGTTTTATTAAATATGTTATGATATGTAGTATCCATGCTATTATAACCGATCATCTCTAGGGCATTTTATACTAACATATAGGGGCCCAAGCACCAAGAGAGAATTGTAATTACCTTTCTTGTCCAATTAACAAACCTAACCTACACTAATTGATGAAGAAATCAATTAACTATCATTAAGTGATTACAATTAGAAATAGCACCAAGTTCAACTAGAATAACTCATAATAACTTATAGAGAAATCAAAGGGATTTCATGGACATCCACATAAATATAATATTTATAACACTCCTCATCAGATGTCCATTTCATACAGAATATGCCTTATTAAAATTTTCATTACCAAAACACACAATGGGATAGAAAATTCTAGTGAAGGAAAAGAGTACATCATTCTTTTAGTAAACAATATGCCTCATTAAAAACTTTGCCAAGAAAACCCAATGGAAAAAAACCTTAGTCAAAGGAAAAATGGTGCAACATATTAACTCCCAATATTTAGAATTTTATAGAAGATATTTGAGTTAATGACGTTATAAATAAATCTATATAGGATCACTTGAACAAATTTGCTGTCACGGATCAATATCAGCACAATCTTTTTGTAATTATGAGAAAAAGCCTTGGTGAGATGTAATTTGTTCTATCTCCTTTGATGAATTATCCTTCCAATTGAGCTTTTCACATAGTATTACCTTCATACAATTTTGTTGGAATTTCTTTCTTGAAGAGTCATAGCACATGTCTCTTAGATTTAATGGGATCATTGATTGTAAATAAATATATTTTAAACTTGTCACATATATACTAAAGAAATTATAGCCAAGATACATGATTTATATGTAAAAAAAAAATACCAATATGAAATGAACCTTTATACGGATCAAATAAATATCTTGCATCTACATAAGCAATTAGTTATGACCCAAAATTAATATAAATAAAATAATCCTATATCAATTGTTCCTCTAAGATAGCAAAAATAT
Source organism: Saraca asoca (assembly GCA_026873985.1). Classification (NCBI taxonomy): domain Eukaryota; kingdom Viridiplantae; phylum Streptophyta; class Magnoliopsida; order Fabales; family Fabaceae; genus Saraca; species Saraca asoca. Next base: position 7,185 of record JANHAO010014577.1, read on the forward strand.
ATGTTTAATTCCCTTTCAATGTCTTCGAATTGGAGAAGAATTATATCTTGCTTGTAGACTTACTGGAAAAGCTATACTAGGATATATATATTATTAGTAAGATATATTAGCGCATAAATTGCATTAAGATATAGTACTTTAGGATCAAGAAGTCCTTCATTTTCCTTTAAAGGTCAAAAAGTATCCATATTAATGTCAAATGATCAAACAACCATCATGGTGCTCGGTGGGTGTGATTTATACATGTAAAAACATTTTAAGACCTTTTTAATATAACATGATTAATGAACAAAGATTCCATTGATTAAATGCTTGATCTGTAGGTTAAGACAAAACTTTGTTTTTCCAAGATCTTTTATCTTAAACTCATTTTTCATGTGCTTTACTACCTTTGGAAACTCTTCATGAGTTCCAATGATATTCAAATCATCAAACATATATAACAATTATAGTAAATTTACATTCATATTTCTTAATAAAACACAAAAGCAGATATGATCTTCTTTTAATAAACATTCACTAAGATGATTGTATCACATTGGACCAAATTGCTCTAATTCGTACAAAGATCTTTGTAATTTAATTGAACAGGTTTCTCAAGAATTCAAATTGCATGCTTTTGACATCTTAAATCCTTCATGGATTTTCATATATTATTGTCAATTGTGCACACGTGTGATAGGATGTAACTAAATCCATTAGACACATATCAAGTTTTGATATATGCCAGAAAAATTATATCCACCACATGCAAATATATATTTCTCATAGCTAATAAAAATCTTTGCAAAAACCTTAGTGCCATAAAGCATGCTTTATATTTACAACTTTAATTTTCTCATTTTTTGGCACAACTGTATATTTATACCTTATTAACTTCAGTCCTTTTGGGTGTTTCATTAGCCTAACAACTTTTAGGCATTTCCTCACATTACAAGTAAATTTAAATTTTACATTTCTATCTAAATTGCAGCTTTTCTCTTTGGCTAATAATCCTGTATCATCCTTTCCTAAGTATAAATTGAAAATCCTCACTATCTTTCATAATGTTAAGTGTTACATTGTATGAAAAATATTATCAACAATTATTTTCTTATTGGTTTCATCTTTGGCATTGAGACATAATCAATTAAGATCTTTTTATTTTCACAAATTTTAGATGCTTGATCTTCTTTTAGAAGTTTGTTTTTAATTATGTCTTAATTCTCTTCAAAAGTATTTAATTTGTCAATAAGGTCATTTTGTTCATTTGTTCATTCTCTTTTGAGGACTTTTGTATTTTAAACTAATAGTTTTATTATGCTATGGGCATATTCTAAACTCATTTGCTATAAAATGAACAAATTGCCCTACTAAGACTGTAACACCCAAATTCTTAATATGTCATTTACCCATTTTTGAAAACAATTAAATTAAATTAAAACATACTAATGTAATGCATCATAGTAGGGGATTATAATTACAGTCATCCAAAATGTACGAATATGGAGGGTCTTCCCTAATTCCATTTTCATAAGCTTTTTCCTCGATAAGAGTTGTAAGCATTACACATTACAAAGATAAATTGGCCCTTTTTAAAAACAAATATCTGGGGGCGAGCTAATGGAAGATGCTACCAAAATACCATTTTATGAATAAGGCCAGAATATTCGAACCAAATACTAACTTGCATTTTACATCATAAACAAGATGATTGGAACACAGATAAAGAAATAGCACATAATGGAAACAAATATGAACAATGTCCATGGCTTGATTGAAGGTGGTCATGATGGTATCCTCATATGACAACATCTCTGAATAGGATAGGAGCAGTACTTAAAAAAATTTAATGACAAGGTGAAAAGTTATACAAACTCAGTGAGTAATACTCCATACAAGTTACTCTAGTAATTTTAGTAGTCTTAAGTATATTCATCCCTATTGTGTAATCTCTGTTTGCATTTGTTCTAGCATACACAATTAATGGCTTATGAAGATATGACTCAATATCTAATATTATTAATAGCTTTTTTGGTGATCAAACATATTTTCTATAAAATGTATAAAGGATATCGTAATTCCACAAACAATCATATATATGCATCATATTTAAACATGCTATTTCGTAATCATAAGAGCAACATGCCATGCAAGAAGAACTATACAATTTTCACCTAATTACTTTTGGTCCAATCTTATCCATTTCTCTTCACCCTTATTCCTCCAAGTCCAACCTTATTTGTCTCTCCTCATTTATACAACGCTATTTGCATGTAAATAATTTCTTCACTAATAAGTCTTGCTATGTACATGGACTTTTCTTGTTAGCCCTCATTACAGCCCTCATGTCCTTAAGAATGATCACACTTTTTTCACAATTCTTTCTTTCTCATTCATATCTTAACATCATTGGATACTTCACACAATTAGATATAATTTAAAATGTATAGCCCCTAAAATAAAAGGAGTGAAAACTGAAGCATACAAACATTTTGGACCACCTGGATTAATTTAATAATTTATCCTTTAAATAAGTAAATCTATAGGTATTATTTAGATTCTTTATAATTTATGCTCTTAGCTAGGGCCCAATGTTGTGTGTTTCTAAATATATTATTAATTCAAGTTCATAACAAGTACAAGAGTCATGACAAAATTATACTAAGCTATAATTGGGTCCACTTAGCTCATTTCACCATGGCCTTACCAAATCATTTTTTAGGCTCACATATAACCTTTTTTTAAACTCTAGTAAGTAAGAGAAAATCAATTTGCTCATATTGGGCTCATATTCCATTCAGCTCAAAGGATTAATTTTTGAGCTTTTTACACAAAAACATCCAAATAATTTAGTTGCTCAAAATAATCATTCCCCATGAGGAGCCATATCAAATCAATACATATCTAGGTAGCCATCAAGCATTGCCTTTAGAATTGAAGTCATTTTCAGTTAAGATATCCATTTATGGCCAAACCACATATATCCATAAATACCATTTTTCTTAACACATTTTCATAAGGAAACAAACAAGCTAACATATACAAATTATAATAAGCATTTTGAAGCAAGTTACTCAAATTTTAAACTTTTCCTTTTATCTTAGTTCAAAGTGGCTGAAACATGAAAGGGATTTTTAACCCAATTTTCACCTCTAAATTTATTTTTTTTTTACTTATGTATTAGTCTACTAGTTATATCTTAGTAAAACATGATTTAACACAATTTAAAAGGATATTACCACCCCTTGGTTGAAACCCCTATTTCTAAGCCCCTTGAAAAGTTTGAAAATTTTAACTTGTATATTTTGCATGTAAGATCATTTAGTATTAGATATTAACCTTTAAAACTTGTATTTCTCACATGCAAGTTTATCCCTCATTCTATGAAATCAAGCATGCAAGATCATGGATCAAGCATACCAAGACAAAATCATACATGCCAAAATCGGAACATGTGAGCACACAATCATACAAGATCAAATATTTAAACTAAACATGCATGCATACTAATCAAACAAATAAGAGCACAAATCAAACTCATGTGGTGGGTATTATTTTCCTTTAATGGCTAAACCACCTAATGGCATATCTAAGGCAAGATTTATTCCTTATTTTACTAAGAGATACCCGAACCTACCTTCTTACATGCATGAGTTATTTTATAAAATTTTCCAACATGCAATTAGTTCTATAAACCATTTTAAATGCATTTTATCAACATTCATAAAATTTTGCCTATTTGAACCCTTTAAACCCATAAGTGGCTAACCATTTCTTAGAATACTAGGGTGAGAATTTTACCTTTTAACCCCATTTTGAACATGTAAGAGTGGATTTTGAAATAACTCTTTATACATATCCATCTAGAGTAGGGTGAGTAACTAAATCCTTCTCTCTTGCAAAATGAGCTTTAGTTGTTGAGTTAAAAGATATCAATCTAGGCTTGTAGGGATAGTATTTACCTTGAGTGAAGAAGAGTAGCTTGAAGAGGAATGAGTCCTTTGATTATGGACATGAGATTGTTTAGTCTTTTTGTGAGTGTGTATTTTGACTAGTGGGGGTTCTTGAGAGAGTTTTGACTCTCTTTTGTAGTGTATGGCTATGCATAATGTGAAAGGTAAAGATAGAGAGATTAAACTTGGCTTAAGAGAATAAGAAAACAAAGATGAATAATAATAGGAAAATGATGAAGGGTGAAAGCTACCCTAAATCTCCTCTTTCTCCCTAAGCCACAGTAACCACATATATTGATGGGGCACTTTGCTTAATCACTTTCCCATTGGAAGAGCATTTACCCTTGTCTTAGCACATCTTCCCTTTTTTTTCTTAAAAAAAAAAAAGATATGAGAAACCCAAATTTGGAGGGCCCATTTAGCACCCTCCCTCATGGTTGGCTAAACTGGGCCTTCTTCTTTATATATGTTTTTGTGCTTTTAGCCTTACCTCCGAAAAGGCATCCCTTATTATCTCTCTTATTTATTTATTTATTTATTTTTTGCAGTCCTATAGGTTTCTTTCATACCAAAAAGTATGTTAAGACCTAAAATATATTAGCATAGCGCAAGCTTATCCTCCATATGTCAAATATTTAATTTTCTACTCTATTTCAAAAATTCTTGAAATGAGAAAAAAAATTATATTTCATTCATCAAACAATTGGGTTTTGTATCTCCAAATAGTATTTTATTTATTTATTATTTATTTTTATGCTTCTATTTTCTTTCCTCTTTGACTCTATATTATCAAAAATATGTTCCCCAAGTTGTTCTCATTCTAACATGGAATCTTAACAAAATATTCCTTATTATGAGTGTAGTGCAACTACTTAGTATTTCCCTCTCTTACTACCTAAATTTCTTTCCTCTTTTCGAGGTCATGAAAATTTGAAATGAAAAAAATAGTCGCAATTTTAAGGGTGTTATAAGAATATTTATCTCGATTTATAGCTAATATATAAGATTTGTTTTCTATTTAGATCAATAATATATTTGGCAATTAATTTCCTATATTTTGTAAATCAATCATTTTTTTTAACTTCAGATTTAGATTACTTTGTGTAAGGATTAGGATAATTATATTATTTTTATGATTGCATATTTTTTCCCATAATATTAGGAATATAAAATTCATACTCATACTTATATTCTTATCCTGTTATGAAATAGAGGTTTTATGTTTGTCCTAGAGCAAATGGTCTCTCTTACACCAGACCAATTACACCATGCCAATTAGATCCTATGAACCCTCTTCTTACCTTTAATAAAATGCTACTATTGTATTACATTAACTAATCATGGTTAATGAAGTTTCTTCAAATATTTAAGTTGGACTCATGTCTCAAATGTTAAATTAAAAGTTAAAGGTTTATTTTTTTTTCCTTTACCTCTTCACATACGCTATTTCACTATTTTCATTCACCTTATTAGTAGTCTTTTTTTGCTTCATTGTAAAATTTATAACTCATTTTACTCTTATTTCTCTTTCATTTACTGAATAGTGTAGAAGGCAATATTCAACATAAAGCTTCAAGAAGATAATATTCATTTTTATACTTTTTAAATAATTATATATTAATTAGAGTTAAGAAATTCAATTATGCATAAGGCATTACACTTCAATTTTATTATGATTCAATTTTACTATTCACTATTTTCTTTTTTTTTTCCCTTCAAAACAAACAATTATAAATGTGCCTTTAAAATTTTGTGTTAGTGCTCTAATGCCGCATAAATTAATATAGTTTGCCCTAATACTTGATTATTTTTATCTTACTTGCATTATGTATAAAAAAAACTTATTTGCATTAACTCTTATCAATATTAATGTATAATTGACATGTATATGTATGGCCAAATGTAAATTGCAATTAACTTTCTTTTATGATAAGTACTCATTAGTTTTAATATATACAAAATATAATTTCATCAAAACTAATATGTATTGAATACTAATTATATGATTTATAATTTATAACACTTGAAAAAAACTTTATCAAGTTGTGAAGAAGGCAAACCTATGGGTTTTTAAAGCAAAAAAGTGAAGACAAGGGGTAGGAAGAAACTAATCAATAGTCCAAAACTAATGATATAGGCGTTATGTTTCTCTAGTTCAATAACATATATTAAATAATATGAAACAAGAAAATCACATTTTGACAAAAATTTTCTACCAAAAAAAGATAAGGGTCTTTCTTCAATAGTTGACTAATTGTCATTAAATGGTGGTCTCCACTGATAATTTCTTGACTCCTATGAAAAAAAAATTAAATGTTAATACTAATAGTACTATTATATTTTTAAGTAGTGCAAAATTATCATAAACAATTGAAAGAATTAACATAAAAAAATATAATACACGAAATAATATTTGATCAACATCAATACCTTGTAATACATAAATTTCAACCACTAATTTGAGGTATATAAGAGTTACTTGAACCCCACACATAAATCTAGTGTTAATAAATTATAGATGCTATGTGCTATAAAAGAATATTGAACTATATCTTACTTGATAAAAATTTAGATGGTTAGATGGTGTTGGACAGTTGAAAATGGTGAAAAAACTATTGGTTGAGGTGGGCGCATCATTGATGTAAACTTTTCAATTTGGCTTTTTCTCCTGCATTGGTTTGATTTATCTGCTTTTCATCTCTTATAATCCAAATATTAAATGAGTACAAAATAAATATTAAATATAATTAAACAAAATTATTGTCAAGCTCTCTTGCTTATTTGTGTCTCATTTTGATGACTTTTTCTTTCTTTTCTCAAAGTGTCCATTTAATCTTGCATTGGAGACACCCTTTGACCTTGTTATATGAGGATCTAAGATGGGAGGTTCATTCACTTCACATGTCTTTTCTTCAATTTTTTCCTTTAAAGTTGGAGTACCATTTAAAATTAAGGAACACATGAGATTTCCAAGTGCTTCATGGCCATCATGAAAAATTTTCCATAATGATTTTCTTGCTTCTTCTTTTTCTTAACACTTGTACAAGATTATAAGCATATCTTATAGTCTTGTTGCGAAATTTAATCTTTGATTCATTCACATCTTTAATTGGCATAGTGGATATATCATAATCATAAACTCATTTCCTTGTTTCCATGGTCAATTGCATTAAATAGACTTATGTGGAATCATAGATACATTTTTCCTTTTTACAACTACAAATACATGACAACAAAGTATCTCTACTATGACAAATTTTTACATGTAAATGTTAATTTCATCCTAGATATGTCAAGTCAGACAACATGCATATTTGACTCCTTTCTTAGCATTGTAAACTCAAATCTATATAAATTATTAGCTACTCCAATTTCATTGATATCACAAGCACCAATACCATCAAGATACTCTTTCTTAACAATTTGTATAGCTTTTGAGTGTATGCATCTTATGCATGTTTCAAAATATTACTATACATATCTATATGAGGAGGTTTACTTTAATGGCATTGAAAATCTCTTTTAGCTTCATTTCTACACCATTTCTTAACCAATTTTTCAAAACTAACAATAAAGCTTGTGGAGATGTAATCTTGTTGACTATTCCATTTAGCATACTATTTGTATTCTCATTTCTTTGAGAAGTCCTTATTCTACCATCAAAAGAGTCTTTATTAAGAGTTATGCACCATTTTCTTTAATTTAGTACAAGTGTTTGAGCCACATATAATTTTCAAGATTATATATTGTTGACGGCGAAATATGGTCCGTGTAAGAGGAACCAGACTTCGGCCAACAGGATGTAGAGTTCAGGAATCAATGCCACTCTTTGAGGTGTTGCGGAAGGTGGCTTGGAAGAGGAGGGGACAGGAGAAGTAATATTTTTAACGTGGTTCGGCCAAATCCGGACGGTACCGGACCCTACGTCCACAGCGAAAATTTTATTGATAATATGTAGAAGTTTTTGTGTACAAGACTGGCCTCTCCCCTTATGCTAACAAGGCAATCCTATTTATAGAAGAAGGAGGGCAGACATACATTAAATGCTAGCTACAGTTGTGTTACATTAATTAAATGGGGAAGAGACACTAAGAGGTATGTATTCTGGTAACGGGCTGTGAAGCAG
>JANHAO010014578.1:0-15242 GCA_026873985.1 Saraca asoca
TAATCAACCAAATGCTAGGTGCTTATCTAGTAGAGGATTCATTAATCATTTCAAGGCTTCTTGCTATGATTTAAGGCCAGAAATAAGATTAACAATGGAATGAATATTTAGTGATCAAGGATAGATTAATCTCAAGCTTAGTTGATTTTCTTGGGTTGCTTATTTGCTTGCTTTTGTTTACAGTTCTACCTTGTTGTTTGCTATTAGAATAGCTGCTATCAATTCCCCCTCCATTTTTATCTTTTGATCTTATTGTTATTATTAGAATGATCCAAGGGCTTGACCTGGTGTTACCTTATGCTACAAGTAGCAGGGTAAATTAGTTATAAATCTTCTAATTTTGATTGGATTTGGCAACTATCACTCAACCAGGAGCCCGTTGAGGCAGAACACAAATATGACATATAACTTACACTGCCATTTTGCAAATACGATCATCGAGTCCCTCCTGCAGAAAGCAACCTACGGAAGCCAGTCTCTAATACCCCAGGCAGTCTTATACATTTAATATTTGATGTAACAGATGTATAGTTAATTTAGTTCCATTTGTACCCTCTATGCTTCTATAAACGGGGGCTAGAAGTCATCGTAAAAGAGTGAGGGTATGCGAGAAACTAGCAGAAACTCTACCGGAAGTCATAACAAAACTCTATAAACATTCTTTCACACTAATAAAACACCTTTATAGACGTAGGGTTTAGTGCCGCCTGGATTTAGCCAAACCACATTAACTCCTGTGTATTTCTCTTTTCCCCCTTTCTCTTGCTATCTAGCACCTTCCCACTGCCTCAACAATCAGGAAATAGCGTGGATCCCTAAAGAACCCCCTCTGTTAGCGGGATTTGGCTCGGAACCAAAATCTACTATCAACATTTTGGCATGCTTTGTGGGACCCTTCTATTCTCTGGTTGTATCCCTGTCTCCCTAGTTGATCTCATTTAGATTAAAATGGCAAAAGGAAAGGCCATCAGGAAGTCAGATGCTGTCGTTAGCTGGCTAGAAAGTCACACTGCCAGCTCCTCTACTACTAGAACCACCAACAGTGTGGCCTCCTCAATTCACCACCTACTCGTAGCTACTGCCCTTGAGACAAATGAAGCCCAAACATGGCGCCAGTGTCGCGAAGCATTTGAAGGTTCAATAAGGAGGATGGCTGAAGCATTCTAAATGTTGGCTCAGGCACGGGCCCAAGGTATGCAAAGGCAAGCTGAAGTCATCGCACCCAAAAATGTCTCTCAATAATAGTGAGCTGGAACTTTGAACAGAGCCAGTTATGAGCACGTCTTGGATCGTCCGCCACATGATGAGAAGGATATGAGAAGCTGCCAGGATTCCAGCTAGAAATCCAAAGGATTGCCATTGATGGTGGAAGAATTGTTCCAAAGGGTGAAACAACTAGAGGCACACCCCTAAGCTCGAGGTAACCAGAGTCACGCCAAAGGATGAACTCCTTTCTCAAGGAAGGTTGAACTGGAGCCTCTCCCTCAGAAGCTTGAAATTCTTGCCTTCTTGCTATATAATGGAGATAGCGACATAATCACTTGGATATGTTCAACGATCAGATGGATCTTCAGATATGCAATCCTTTGATCAAGTGTCGTGTTTTTCCTATCACGCTGGGTGATGTTCCTTGAGCCTGGTTTAGGAATCTCCTAACTTGCAGTATCAACAGTAGGGAGGACTGTTAGCAAAAATTTCTCGATCACTACGGGGCATTGAGGAGGTAGCTCGTGCCTCCTTGCCATCTTGTCATAATCTTCCAGCACAAGCATGAGTCTTCAAAAAATTATGTTGCTCATTTTAGGTGCGAGGTCGACAATGTGGAGAGCACATCCGATGAAAGCATTTTGATGGCAACATCTATTGGACTTCGCAAAGACAGCAAACTGTACAAAAGTATATACAAATCCCCAGTGGCAGACCTGAGAGAGTTTTACAATCAAGCTTCCAAGCAAATTAGGTGGGAGGAGACATTTGGTGCGGAGAAGCTTGAACTGGAGGGCTCGGGTCAAAGTAAGAAGAGGAATAGCCATAAGAATGCAAAGAATGGCTCCAACTCCCAGCTCGCAAAGAAGGCCAAGGTCGAGCAACCTCAACAACTAGCCTATCACGAGTACTATAGTATCTTGTCAGATACCCCTAACCAGATTTATGCAACAGAAAGGAATAAGGAGGATTTTGGGACTCCCATTCCCTTACGGGTGCCTCATGGAGGCAGAAATATGCATAAGTTCTGCTCTTATCACAACGTGGTGGGACATAATACTATAGACTACTGAACTCTTAGAGATGCCATCGAGGACTTAATTAAGAGAGGATGTTTAAGAGAGAATGTATTGTGACCTGCAGTGTAGCAGCCTTCTCGACTTCAACGGGACCTTGAGCAAGAGCATCTAGCTATAGTGAGAACCATATATTGAGCTTGTAATTTGACACGCAACAATGACCTAAATTTTGTGTAGATTGATCCATGTAGATTGTCCTAAAATTCTAAAAAATGTTTGACTTGGTGTCAAGGTTTTGAGAAATGCAAACTGAGTCTCAAGTTACAATTAAGTATCATAATCAATGCAATGAATTTCGTAGCTTTCGTGCGGCCTAGTTTTCATAGCTTCCATGTAATCAAGCTTCTGTAGCTTTCATGCAATTAAAAGCTCATGTGTATAAACAACTTTCTTAGCCATCGTGCGTGCACAGCGACCTTACTGCACGTATGAGCAACTTTCTTAGCCATCATGTGTTGCAATCTTATCATACATGCGAGTAACTTTCTTAGCCACCGCATGTGTGCAATTAAAACTTATGTGTACGAGCAACTTTCTTAGCCACCATGCACGCACAGTGACCTTACTACATGCACGAGCAACTTTCTTAGCCACCATGTGCTGTAATCTTATCAACATGCGAGTAACTTTCTTAGCCACTGCATGTGTGCAATTAAAAGCTCACATGTACGAGCAACTTTCTTAGCCACTGTGCACGTGCAATGACCTTACTGCATGTACGAGCAACTTTCTTAGCCACCGTGCATTGCAATCTTATCATACATGTGAGTAATTTTCTTAGCCACTGCTTGTGTGTAATTAAAAGCTCACGCATACGAGTAACTTTCTTAGCCATCGTGTGCGCGTAGTGACTTTACTACACGTACGAGTAACTTTCTTAACCACCGTACCTTACAATCTCATCATACATATGAGCAATTTTCTTAGCCACTGCATGTGTGCAATTAAAAGCTCGCATGTATGAGCAACTTTCTTAGCCACTATGCATGCATAGCGACCTTACTGTGCATACGAGCAATTTTCTTAGCCATCATATGCACGTGACCTAAATTTCATAGCTATCATACGAACTAAATTTCACAGTTTTCATGCGACCATACACTTTAGTGCCATACGGCCTACTCATATATTGTTCAATTATATTCAGACTAAATTTATCTTTAGATCAAAAGCATTTAGTTATTTTTATGTAGAATTAACGTTTATCGTCTGAGAATTGCAGGTCAAATAGCTGAGTACTAAAAGAAAAAAAGGAGAAGATTTTTATTCATTAAAAGGCCTCAATGAGGTAAAATTACATCAGAAAGAGTCAAAATACAAGTAAGAGGAAACTACAGTTATTTCTTTATGGAAGAAAGATTGGTGTGCAGAAGGAAAATTCCTAGCAATCAGAAGGCAGGCCGTCGAGGGATAAACCTCTATCGATTGGAAGCTTGCCAACCTACCTAAGTCCCCAGCTTTCTTCTTCCAGCCTTAATTCTCAGGGCTGGGAGAGCCCGAGAAAGCCCACCGAAACGGTAGGAAAAAAGAAACCTCACAATCATGAGGAAGTTATCCAAGATCCATACGAGATCTCTCCACATTACTGGAGAAGTTGTATCTTCAAAGCTTCTTATGCAGCAGGCCATACACACCATGGCGGAAAGACAGAACGCTGGAAATAAAGGAGGCTTGTTCAGGACATTCATGGTTTGCTCAGTAAAGAGAAGAGACTTCCCCAACCTTAAATAGAACCAAGTCCAGCCTCACTGAAGGGTTCAATTGAATTCCTTAACCATTCTCATTTAATGGCTTGAAAGAAAATGAGGCCGGAGCACTAATAACCATAAAACACGTTTTGCTTGGAAAAATGAAACGACAGGTTGACTTGAAAAATTCTGACTTTGTGATCGTCGATAGCCAAGATTAAAAATATCTTTCAATTTTAGACCTGTATAGGCCAAATAAGGGCCCAATAGTCGAAACTTATCCATACGGCATTTTGAGTCTCATAAGGCCCCAGTTCGCTGAAGTAGCACCTCACAAAAGAAAGCAAGTACATGAGATAAAGGCCAGGGTTACAAAGTATCACAGTTGTACATGCTTTTACTAGCAGAAGTCTAACTCCCAATCTACAAGGCAAACTGAGAGTTAGGGGGCTAATGTTATCAATAGAAATTGGCACTATGTAGTGGGTTGGCAAAAGCCCAGAAGAAGCCGAACCCAATTGAGAGATAAGCTCGCCAGATCGCTGCGCAAAAGCCTTTAGCTTGTTGAAGACCCAAGCTCGCTGGCTAAACCAGTTCAAGGTTGCAAGCCAATGACAACCTCAGCGAACAAGCTCAAGCTTGGTGGAACGCAGCCTCACTCAACCAGAAGCTCGTTGAGGTAGAACATAAAGACAACATACAACTTGCATTGTCATTTTGCAAATATGGCTATCGGGTCCTCCCGCAGAAAGTAACCTGCGAAAACCAGTCTCTAGTACTCTAGGCAGTCTTGTATATTTAATATTTGATGTAACGAATCTATAGTTAATTTAGTTCCATTTGTACCCCTCTATGCTTCTATAAATAGGGGCTAGAAGTCATTGTAAAAGAGGGGGTACGCAAGAAACTAGCAAAAACTTTGTCGGAAGCTATAACAAAACTTTGTAAACATTCTTTCACACTAATAAAACACCTCCATGGATGTAGGGTTCAGTGCCACCCGGATTTAGCCGAACCACGTTAACTCTTGTGTATTTCTCTTTTTCCCTCTTTCTCTTGCCATCCAGCACCTTATCACTGCCTCAAGAACCAGGAAAAAGCTTGGGTTCCCAAAGAACTCCTTCCGTTTGCTGGATTTGGCTTAGAACCAAAATCCACCGTCAACAAATTGCAATCAAAATCCTACTTTCTCAATTTAAAATATTGAGCAACAATAATAACAAAAAAAACTTCTATTTTTGTTTCAAATAATGATGGTGAATGCAATTTATTGCTAAAGTTAAACATTAGCTCACTTTTATATAAATGGATAAGTCAATTATTTTTTGACACTTTACATAATAGTTTTTCACACATAATGATTAACTTCTAATACATTTCATAAAAGACACAATGCTTCAATATGAAGCCTAAAATTGGAAGTTCAATTGAAAAATGGCCTCTTTAGGTAGTGACATATAGCATGAATGATAAACTTTGTTTTTTAATTTTATAGATTTATATATATATTTTTTTGGTTGGTAGTTTTAAGGGTTGTTTGCTAACGGTATATCTTAGTTTTTGATTCATTTGATTCAGTTAAGAAATAAAATCACATTATTTATGATTATCTTTTTTATTATTTGACTAGATGGTGATCAATAATGATAGATAGTGATTAACGGTGATAGGTAATGGTGGATGGTGGTTAGGTGGCAGTGAGCAATGGTTAACAGTGGTTGGTAATAGTGAGCAATGGTCAATGACATTAAGTGGTAGTGAACGATAATCAATGATAATAGGTGATGTGGGCGGTTTCATGAAGTAAGATAAGGAAATATGGAAGATGAAAGAGAAAGGGTGTCTTTTGTTTCTAGTGGATAACGTGATATGAAATCTTAACATAGAAAAGTTTATGAAATGGGAAAAATGCATTAAAGTTAAATAGTAGTAATAGATTCTACTATACATAAATCAAACACCTATTAAGGAATTTAATTTTTTGATTCTATTATTTACACCTAAATTTTTTTAACTAAATGCCCTTCACTTCATAAGGAGATGTCATAATTATTTTTTGATTTTTTTATTCATGCACGAAAATTTGAAAATAATTTTTCCTATAAAATATTCAAATTCTTTATTATTTAATATCTAAAGTAGCTAGTCCTCACTGTAGTGGCAAAGCCTTATAGGAGGGAGTGGGTCAATTGACCTCACTGCCTCCTTCAAATTGTTTATAATAAAACGTTGTATTTTTTTTATATGTCTCATAATATTGATCTCCACTAAATTTTATATTTTATTCTTTTGAATTTATTTAAAATTAGATGTATGAATAGATATTCTTTTATATGTTTAGGGATAGGATATTAATTGAATATTTTTATTTCTGAGTATGTATAAAAGTGAGCCGATAATACAATGCGCTAGTTTAGAATTCAATTGAAAATTAATTTTGAAGAGAAAAAAGTAAATTTTCAATGTGTAAATGCGTAATTTTGAGTTTATCTTAACCTTCAAAATTTGATTTTGAAAAAGAGCAACAAACTATTACTCCACTTAATTCTACCCCAATTAATCATTAATCTTATATTTTTCATTTTTAACTTTACTTTTTATGTTCTAATAATATGTTATATTATAGTTTATATTTTCATTAATGTTGATGACAAAATCCGGTCAACCTATAAGTTCAAAAATCTCAAACCACAAATCAATAGTGTGAAAAAGGGTGAGAAATGAGAGAGAGGAAGGAAGAGCAGGGAGACACCAGGAGATTTTTAACGTGGTTCAATTAAAATTAATCGATCCCTACGTCTATGGTAGTTTTTATTTCTTTGTCTGTTTTGCTGAATATTTTGGTAGAGTAACAATATATTGTTGGTTCTATGACTCTATTTTTGCAAAGAGTCCACTTTTTTGAACCTTTTCTATTTTTATAGGACAATCGTCTATGTGGGTTCTTGGATCATTTGATCCTCTTTCGTATAATGATTTTCAACTCTTATTTTTAGTGGTTTGGGTGATACAAATTGAATGTACATCAATAACTAAAAAGTATATTTGTAAGTTGAACCCTGCAAGTTGCTCCTTTCTCTGGTTTAACCACAACGAGCTTATAGATGATGGCTGGGAAAGTGTCTCGACTTACGAGCTAGAGCTTATCTTCGACAAGCTGGAGCTATTGTTTTAACCCTCAACCTGTGGTCTAAGTTCATAGCTTGTGTCTGGCGGCCTAACGCCTTGGTCTAGCGACCTCCATCATAGTTAAGCTGGATCTTTACCAGTTGGACTCGTCTATTGGGCTTTTGTTAGCCTATTTGCATGGTTCCAAAAATATCCACAACAATTAACTTCATACTCAAAAATATTTCTTTTATCACATATTTAAATATATTATATGTTTTAAAGTAATTATTAACTTAAATTCTAAAAAATAAATCCATTCTTATTAAAATAATTTTCTTAAAATTTAGATTTTTTTAGAAATAATTCTCTTACACATTATACGAATAAGTCCTAATGGTCAAATAAATATTTGGCATTGTTATAACAATTTTTGAAATAAATAATTTTAAAACAAATTAAGTATAAGTGAATCAATTTTATGTTTACAGGTACTTAAAATTTTTATTTTACTTAGTTAAATGGTATAGAAAATCACTTTATAATTAAAAAATAAAAATACAGGAGGAAAATACTCCATATAACTCAATGTTATCAAAATGTCTAGAGAATAATGTATTTAAAAGTAAATTAATCATTTGATCTTTCAACAATAACAGGTGTCTCAATTAGTCATTTAAAGAATTTTTGACTCAGTTAATTCTAAACAAATTTAATTTTGACTTAATTGAGTCACAATTGAAGTTGGTAGAGAAACTTATCTGAGCTGCTTTTGTGGTATAGTTTTTTTTCCAGCATGCCAGCAAAAATGACACATTGGCATGACCTCACACTTTTAATAATGGGTGAGAATGATTGCAACCATAACATTTCTTCTTGACCATTGGAGTCACAGAGGTTGAGAGTTATAGCTGAAAGAGAATGACAACCCACACTGTTGTAGCAAAAGTAATCAAAATGTTCTTGGACCATCATTAACATAGAGATATGCTCATATTAGCTCAACATTGTCCAGTGAAAATGGTAACCTACAAAGCCGTAAGGTGGTATATGGATGTGGCCGTAAGACTTTGTATTTGAAATCCAAAACCTCCAAGAATTATGGAAGGATATTGTACAGTGCCTGTATTAGCAGAATAAAGATATGAGTTGTGATTTTTTTAAGTGGGAAGATGATGATGACAATGAAGATGAAGTGGAAATGGTGGACATCGAAGGAAAAAATATAAATAAAGAAAATGAAGGGGATGGTAAACTCATTGAATAGTTAAGAGGAAAGATTAGAATCCTTGAGGATCAAATGAAAATGTTAAAGTTTACCTATTATGTCTACAAGGCTTTGTTAGCATTACATGTTGTGTTATTGGTGTGTAGTGTGTTAAGAGGTTGAAGGATTTAAGATTGTAATGAAGGCTACTATGTAAGGGGTTGGATTTGTTTTTAGATATAATATTTCAGAGTTGATGTAAACTTTACATTGTAATTTGCAATGAAATTTGAGCATCAGTTTGGACAAAATTTTAGATGTTTCCTTTTATTCCATAATTATTTATTTGTTTTGATCCATAATAAATTTAAATTGTTTGGCATAAACATTTGGTAAATTGAATAAGCAAAATTCTTCTAAAATAACGGAATGTATTAAATAGAAGTAAAATTCCTCTAAAACGTGATTTCATTAAACTAAATTATGCAATAGAGTATGTACTAAGTACAAGTTGCAAGACATTGACGGCTGTCAGAATCAGCCAAAAATAGTAAAGAATAACCAAAGCTAGTAGCTTGGATGAGTCAAGGTCTTGTCCATAGAAACTGGTGATCTATTTTATATGTTTTACAGTATGAAATGGGGGGTTGGCTATTTAATTACAAATAAAAATTGAATCAAATAGGCTACATGCAAAGCAAAACAAAATTAGCAATAAAGAGAATTTAGATGTAGGAAGGCTCAATCTAAAAGGCTCTTGCAACCAATTTATTGACTTTATTATTTTTCTCTTTTTTTAACCACCTTGCAAGATATTAATTAATCCCTTAATTGCTTAGGAAGATTGACTTATCTCAGCAACAAAGTAACTCCTATTGCTACTTTAACTAAACAACCACAAATAACTATAAGTTGTCTATAGAAATTTGACCAGCAATAGATCACAATGAATAATTAATGGATCCTATTAACTAATCAGCCAAGGTAATTGTATGCAATAGAATCAGGCAATCAAAAGAATCAAAATATGAATGAATTGAAATTAAGATCAAGTCTCACAATTAAGAAAGAATTGATACAGAAATTCCCTTAGATTAAGATCAAAATTTAGTTACACATGAATAGAAAATAAAATGCAAGAATTAAAAGAAATAGTAAACCTAATTTGGGGCTAGAGTCTTACCAAGATCCTCTCCTTCTTAAACTTAGAAAAATACAAAAAATGAGCATAAAAAATATTATGAGAAAAACTCATCTAACTATTTATAAGTTTAGTACACTGCCTTTTAGTTGGGCTATGGTTTAGGGTTAGAAGGAGACTTATTTGGATGTGACACTCTATATATGAAACGTAGATCTATTAATTAGCTTTCTAGTGGTCTTGACCTTGTATTAAAAGATGACCTCTAGCTCAAGTTAGGGGATAAAAAAATAAGATAGCTTTTCAGAACAGTCCAACCCCGTAATAGATTTAAACACTTAAATTCATAGCCATGTAATTAAATCAAAATAGTGTAGTTTGCCCTCAAGCCATTCATGAAAGGCTTTGAGATGGGTCAGGGATTGAGTTTGCATCAAAATGATGGGTGAAACTCCACTTATAATGAAAATACCAAAACTGGTTGTGATTCACAGCAATACATTTTGCTCCAGCTTGTGAGCTCTGTTTGACCTTTAAAACGGTTGAACTATAGTGACTCTTCATATTACTTTTATAACTTTCTTTTAGCTTTCCAAAGCATAAGAATCACCTAAAATTGGGGTTTATAACTCCAAATATGCCAAAAAAAAACCTAAAACAGTCTAAAATAGTGTAAATTTACAAAATAAATTCAATTAAGCACAAAAACTTAGCAAACTACAAAACCAATTACAGATGTCTAATTAAGTACATAAATATGGTAAAAGACCAAGTATAAAGTGATATAAATTATATATAAATTATGCTCATTAAATTATCCCACACTTAGCTTTTGCATTTCTTTGAATAAGGTATCAAAACCAAACTACACTAGACTTAAAACCAAACAAAAACTGAAATATTAAACTTTTTGAACAATGATAAGAATGCAAAACTAAAAGTAAAGAAACAACCAAAATTTTAGGGGACATAGCATCTCTTGAAACATATTCTTAATAACTCAAAACTCAAATTGAACTAGCAAATTTCATTTAAAAGGCAAGTAGATATACTTGGGAGACCTCACAAAGTAAGCTCTTCGTGCAACTCTCTTTGTGTTTATAATGAGAAAGTGTTTCGCTTAATTTTATTCCATGAAAATGCACTATCATAAACTTGCTTATCATGAAATCTCCATTACTTAAATCACATGCATAGCACAAATTAAAAGGACTTCACAAAGGTTATAATATGGCCAAAGGAAAAGGGGAGGAAAGGAATGATATAGATATGAAAATGCAAAATTAAAGAGATTAATAGAATGTTGTGGCATAGATCCAAACAAGTAAAGAAGCAATTTAAAATCAGAATTTATATCACAACTTTCATATTTTTCACTTCTCTTTTTCTCTTTCCTTTTCTTGACTTTTGAACTTTTTTTTTTCTTGAAAATTCATTTATTCTTCTTTCTTTTGATTTCTTTTTCTAGATTTGCATTGAGCTCTTCTTTTTTTTTCTTCTCTCTCTTTTTTCTCCTTAACCATTGAATCGAAACACAATTGCCTTTTCACCAAATCATTAGTGCACCTCCACACTTGTTCAAGAAACCATCCTAATAATGGATCAAATTCTCTACTAATGCCCAAGATTAGGAAAAAGGTAAAGACATTCAAGACTTGACTTTTTAATGGGCTACATAACCATAAAAAGGTCAATTAGGCTTAAAGGGTTTAACAATGGTACATTATAAGGTAGGCTAAAAGGGCAAAAGTGATTGAATTAAATGTCTGAATTATATTTATGCATGCATGTGCCAATATAATATCAAAAAGAATTAAAGCAAATTCTAGAGCAACAATTTCATGAAAAAAAATCATACACAAGAAAAAAAGAGAAACCTAATAAAAAAGATCAACAATAATTTAAAATATCTCATAGGTTCTATCATAATGCTAATCAAATTCAACAATCAAAAATCAAGACAATTTATTCAATTATACTATGAAACTATCAAAATCAATTACAATTATAATAGCCCAAATTTTCAAAAAAATTAATTTTGATAATAAATTGACTTTTTGAAAAATCAGAAAAGATGAATTTAAAATTTTTGGGAACTTTGAAATTGTAAATTTTGAGATATGAAGTGTTCAAATATAGTATAAATAAATTATATGAATTTTAAGAATTTTTAAAAAATTGAAATTGCCATCCCGAATGCTTATATAATAAAATCCGTGTTTTCGGGATTTAGTTTCAAGAAAATTTTGGAGAGATCAAAACTAAGGCTATATGCACTTAGTGAATGCAAAATTATAGTTGTTACAAAGATAATTAATTTAACTAATTTGTATCAAAATTTCAAAGCCACCGACGATCGATGAATATATTAAATTTGGACTCGAAGTTAAAAAAACTAGTAAAGTTACAAAAAGGGAAATGATAAAACTTGATAAGGAAGAAGTCAAAAAGCAAAGGTTGACATATAATTTTCCATTTTTGCCCTCTAAAGCCAGCTCCTTTTTCTTTTTCACACCACTTTCTGTTGTAATTCATGCATCATTTTTTAAGCTCAACTTGTGAAGCAAACTTCCTTTCACTACACCTTTTCCCTCTCTTCAAGTCAGTATCTCATTCCTCCATAATAATTTTTTATATTTTTGTTGCTAATTGCTCTCATGTTCTTTTTCAAATTGATACCAAAGTCTTGTTGATTAATTAAATATAACTTGAGTTATGAATTTTTGAATCTAAAAGTTACTATTCATTTTCATTGTTCACTTTATGAAACCATATGAATTTATAGTGCTTTTGAGGCTCGAATCTTCTATTTCTAGTTCATTTTTATAGAATGAAATCATTATCTAATAGTATTTGAGTATTTAATGAAAGAAAACTCTTGAAAATTTAAGAATCTAACAAGCCTTCTTTCTTGTTCATTAAAAGTATTGAAAACTTTCATTCAATCCTTTTTACCTTCTTGTTCTTAGCCACTTATGTGAGTAATTTTTACATCTCTTGTGAGTTATAAAATAACTAATTGGTTGTGAGCCATTGAATTCCTGTTTATGCTAAGAAAAATGGGTATTATGTGGTCTTATTTCATAGATTGAGTTTAATTAGAGTTATGGATATAAATATAGTTTTATAATTGGAAATGCTTGGTTTTATACTTAGTTTCTTTGTGATTAAAGGTTAGTTGAGATAACTTATCAATCTTGGTTAAGAAATTAAAAGTTATTCTTATTGGAATATATATTTTCACTATAAACTTGTATGAATTTGGATGTGTGATTAGAATTGTGAGTATGATCGTGATACCAAAAACTAGAAATTCGAGTAGAATTGCAATTAAAATTGCAAGAGTTAGTTGAAGGCTTCAATTTCAAATCATGTTAATTTAGTTAAAAAGGTGAGTCTACTTACCCAAAGTTATAAATCTTCTAAAAGTCCATAACTACATGCGATCCAAATCACTATTAGGATCGAATATAGGGCCTAGAAAAGTCTATTTGGATTGTATAGAATAAGTTCAATTTTCGATTTGAATCATAATAGCATGAATGCATGCCCTATTTTAGTGATCATGACTAGGAAATCAATATAAAAAGGGTGATTTGAATCACGAACCCTGGAAATGAAAAATATGTTGAAACGTTGGTGATAACCTATTAGTTAATGATGTGATGCCTATAACTTCTTCTTTATTGTTGTATGGATTGCACGATTGGTGTTGGAGATGATTAAATGATTGAATGATTGATTAACTAAGTATTCGTAGTGTTTGAATGTGATAGGAATTTAGTAATTAAATCTATAAATTTAAATTACGTGGATCCTTGGACTAATAGAATAATTACTGAATGCTTATATACTGATGCAATGGCAACATTTTTTATGATTATCATGACAATGTGACAAAGAAAATGTGATTGTGAATGAATGTGAACTCGATGATATGGTTGATATAGGAAGTGATACAGTTTAAAAGCTTGAGAATTTCCTATGAGGCTTAGAATGATGATTGATAATGATGAGATGTGATTGATGTGATCAGGGGGTGAATATGAACCAGATCTTGGATTTACGAGTTCTATTATGTAGTGTGGAAATAAGGCTAAACCTTGGAGGGATAAGGTTGGCAATTGTATGGGTTACGGATGGAATAGAGTAACAAAAAGAATCTTGATTTTGTTTATTTACTTTACTAACTTATTTAAATTATTATTCTATGAGAAGCTAAAATGATATGATAAAATAATCTAAAAAATCTAAAGTTTGATGGTGATTGCATGAGGCCGTAAGAAAATCATGGTTCTTTATAGGGTGTTAATGATAACATTGTGTAATGCTATTCAAAAGTTAGTTTTTGTGACCTCATGACTTGACTATTAATCCTAGTATCAAATATGATTATATTTGCTATAATGTATATGCATTCGTTATTGTTGGTGAATTCATAAGCTAGGTAGGGATTTATTTCACTGAGGCCCAGACTCTTCTATGGACCATTTTTCAGATTCTCATAATGTTGTCATTGTTCCTCTGTTAGAACGTAATGATGGATGCTAATCCCATTAAAGTAACTACTGAAATGATTACAACCATTATAATGAGTCCCTTAGGAGCTTATGAAGTTATGATTCATTTTGTTATCATACTAAATCTAGCAGGATGCAAAATCCTACATGAAATGGGGATTATATCCTTAGAAGCCCCCGATGTTTTACTAATGATGTGTAATACCTTAAAAATTTTAAAAAATATAATAATAAAAATAATATATAAAATATTTCAGAGGGATGAAAATGAAAATTTTTAAAAATGCATTGGGGGTCGAACTATAATTTCAGAAAGACTTATTTGAAGTCGGTGGAAAGTCTTAGGGCCAAACTACAATTTTTCCCATTTGGCCTTATGTATATAATTTCCTCAGTTGGCTTTCCTTTCCAGAAATTTCCTTTGCACGATCTCCTTCCTCTCCCAAAGCTTCTTCTTCCTTCTCCTCCGGTTAGTTGCTGCGTCATAGCTCACCGTCGTTATTCGATGAGAGTTCGACAAGCTTCGGCTAATTATCCTCCTTCCTTCTCGATGCCTTCCTCTTTTCCTAGCATGCGTTTGGCCTTGCTTCTCTCGAAGCTTCTAGCAGCTCTGTCCTCTGATAATCTTCCTTCCTTCTGGCTTGCTGCCGTCATCCTTCTTTTTTTCTTCTCTGACTCAACGTGTAGTGGCCTATCGATGCATTCATTTTCTACTCTGGTTGGCTGGTTTGGCCAACACCATAAGCTGGCTTACTGGTTAAGTTTCTGCTGGTAGTGAGCTGGCCATCGATACTTTAGATTTTGGTGAGTATTCCTAGATTATCAGATTTATTTTATAGTAATCCTCCAGCTAATTTTTCAAGATGCTTATGTTGAAACCTTTAATAGTGCAGTTCATTCAACAACTCCCATAGGCTCACCGGCGGTGATCTAGCTCCAGCCGAGCTACCTACCAATACTTTGGAAGCTGATGAGTAATCCCAGAACAAAAAATTCATTTTATAGCAGCTTTATATGAAATTTCCAAGAAATCCTATTTGAAACCCTTATTCTGAAAAGCTAAAGAAACTTGAAAGTTTTCTTGTAGATTTGCTTCAGAGAAATTCTATTGAAAGGATTTAGCATCGTAAGGAACAAATAGATTAACCTAAGGAGTGTGTAAGGTGAGTGAACTATCCTTCTCACTTATTAGTCCCAGGTGTACACATAAAATAATTTTATTCTATGAAATGCATAAATCATTTTAAACAATGGGATTTTCTATATATATTAATCTGGCCTTGAAAGTATTTT